>JALRMI010000111.1:0-78389 GCA_026120165.1 Leptosphaerulina australis
TGGTGTGGAGTTGTTTCGCTGCGAAAAATCACGATTTTGGTGAGTTTTGAGCCGCGCCGCTCGGTGGGGTTGCGCCGCTCGGTGGTGAACCACGTTAGTAGTTATGTGATAATCAACTGAAGTCACGCTTTGACCAGAGACAAAGTAATGTAGAAAAGTGCACGGACCTCTTTCCCACAGCACAATCGGCAAAAAAGTTGGTACTTCCAAGTATGCAAGCTATACATAGGAGCATACTGAGGTGAAAAAACATTGAGCCCGACGTGGGGCTCGAACCCACAACCTTGAGATTAAGAGTCTCACGCGCTACCGATTGTGCCAGCCGGGCTTGTTGTTGTTAATTTGATGAAAGAAAGGCAAGATAGAACATATATATAAGTCTTAATTAAATATCTCACTCGATACCCACATTCAACTCATCGTCTCTGATTCATAACAGCTTCTTGCATGCGATATGCTGGAAGCTTTCGATGGTTGGAAAATTTTGGCAGGTAGTTTGGAGCGGAGACAACCGGCGAACTGCCACCGTTGTGGCCAACGTGCAATACATGGTTGTTGGTTGGGGTGGAGCAAGATTGTCGCAAGATTGTAGTGACTGGTCGTCTCGTTGTTGTACACAAATCAATATTCCCGGCTTTTGTGGCGATAGATAGTTATAGATAGCTTACATACCTTGGAAGAGACTCACATGAATATGGACATCCAAGGGCTTAGTCAATTACGTCACTAACGCCATGGCACCTGATGTATTCAACCTTCGGTTTTCTATTCATTAAAGAATCATTGATGCTATCATTACATAATGGCTCTTACCATCCTGTATGGGCCATACTGTGAGCTGAGGTACATGCTTTGGTCGTTGCTGCGATGCTGTACACATGGGCTGGGGTTTCCGATCAAGGCTTTGAGATTACTTGGTATTGACAAGTCTCAAATATGTGCTTTACGCTTCTAAGCCAACCAAATTATGATCAACTAGGGCGTAATGGCCGTTTGTTTGTTCTATAACAATATATGTTTACCCAGAGCTCGCTCCCATTGAATCCTTGACGAATAGGGCAACTTCCCCTGGTTTCCCTTAGGCTGTATTTACTTGCACACCTACTCGCAGCTTACGAAATTTCCCATATTTCACATGGCTAGCCGTCCACTCCGTACATGAGCATTGTCGTCGCACAGTAAGCTTGGTGGAGCACAATGTCTCGCGGTTGTGTTGCACCAGGGCTTACTAGACTAGGCTGTACATCAAATGTAGTGCATGACATGTTGTGACTCTTATGACGATGCGGATCTCGGAAACTAAGCCCTTCAGTGAGGCATATAACACAAAAGATGCCTGGTGTGGTGCGCCTTTGTATACTATGCAACATCTACGAATAGAATACTGGGCGAGTGTTATGTCTCTTAGCCCAGAACGTACAATAGTACCAGTTGGCTGTCTTTCACGTGGTTCTGAACATTCTGCAACCAGACTATCCCTTGGATCCATGCTAAATTGAGGTATGTTTAGCTCCCATTGTATAGGGTTGACTAGGTTCAGAACAGACAGAAAACGATCAAGGTATTTTGGCGCATCAAATTTATACATCATTGCCATCTGTAAATGTTCTGCCGGGTGCCTCCACCACCAATATCCTTTACAGTTTTTTTCAGGATGGTCGACGTCAATCTTTATTCAAAATCCAGCATTTTTCCATATGCAGAAAATTCAAGTCCGGCCAGCAGCTCAGTCTACCTCACATGATCCTCGTTGTTTTCCTTGTTCTTTTGCCACCTTTATCACGGGCGGCATGTTTTGGTATCATCGTAAGCATTGTGACGATATGTGGATAAATTGTTGCGAGATGATTACTTCTCAAGCTAGAGCAGTTCAATTGTACAGCTAGACTTGTCACTTGATTCGGCTTGGATGCCCTAGTTTGGTTTTCAAACACGAAAAAACTACTTTTATCGGGTACGATGAACCAGTGCTATCGGCAGACAACGAACCTTTGAGGGTAATGTTCATTCCTATGCTGTCACATTTTGTTTCCGCCGATCCGGGAGTCAAGTTGGCATATACAATTGTCATGTAACTTGTGAATAGCGAACTGGTACCCTCAGCTTTGTTATCGATTTATTTACTTATTGTCATCGATGCAATGAACGCCAATTTTGTACAACAAATCATGAGCCCAAAGGTGAGAATCAAGCGACAACCTCTTCAAACTCATCACTGGCGATGCGGGTGCGTAAGTTTATTACTATAAGGACAAACCTAGTATAGGTAGCTCGACTGTACACTGTTGTGATATGAGTCCAGATTTTTACTGGAGTGCAACAAACATTACATTGCCCTCATAACGTTTCCTCATACTACGCATGGAGACCATTTTCGAGGCAGAAGATGGCGTATCAGCAACGAAAATATAGGCCTTGAGAAGAGTTAATCTCCTGAAAGAAGACAACCACAGGCGAGACTCTCACTTTCCAAATGACATCTTATTATCACTGCGTCATGTTTTGGTAGTGGACTGTCCTTCTCCTGCTCCTACTAATGCGCAAAACCAGCAGCTGATCACGTTGTTGTCTGACATCGATAAAGCTGGTTTACTACTCGACATTTCACCGTCGCGAACTCGTTGAAGATGTACCCCATTATCCAACACCGTAAGCGAAGCCATTGATGACACGACAGTTATAGCGCATATCTATGTACTGCTTGTAGCAAGCTTGTAACTGCGAAGGCATCGTCGAATGCATATGCTTTATCCAAAGCATGACTAATCCTCTCGAGCTGGAGTCTCGATCTCTGAAAGGAACTTCAGAGACGTTCTCAGTCATGTTATCCTCGACGATGGAGTAGGAAGTATATCGGCTCGAGTAAGGTTGTGTGTTCCAACTGTTTCCTTCAACAGCCGTATTCATACTTGTCGTCCAAAAGCCAGGGTCTTCTGCCCCTTCTCTCCACCGCCTAAGCCTCCTCCTCTTCCGCCGCCTCTTCCTCCGCCTCTCCCGGAACTACCTCCTGGGTGTTTCCCTCTTCCTCTACTTGGGTTCAAAGTACCTCGCCCCTTAGACATTAGTGGAGGGTTGCGCTCTCCATGCCGCATCTCCTTCGATAAATCAAGTGCAAAATGATAATCGACGTGTTCAGCTTCTTCGGTCACCGGGAGATGGATGTTGCAGCGAGGACAAAAGAATGAATTGAGCACCTGCTTAGCGGGAGCCTGGACATTAGGCTTAGGGTGAGACACAGGTGCCAGAGTTATATCCTCCTCTTGGTATTGATATGAAGGAGGCGAATTTGATAGGGGCTGGGACTGAGCCAACGGTGTGTTAGAACTGCGCATTCTCTCGGAGTTGTGGTGATCCGGGGTTGTTGCTGTCGGCCGCATGACTTCGTCGCTGCAATTGTTCTTCGAAGCGTTTTCATCGTGATGGTCCTCAACACTATCTCCTGTCTCGTTTCTAGTAGACTCACTGTAAGCTTTCATCAACACTGCTCTTGCAGCATCAAAGTCTTTCTTTGAATCATCCCTTGCTCCAAAGAAGTTCGCTATGTTGCCTTTCGTCCGCCTCCTCTTTGCTGGTGGCCCAACGTCATTCGAATATTTGTCTGAAGAAATCATTGCTTTCGCCTGGTCACCACGAACAAGGAAGTCACCGATACCTGCGTTGTTCTTTGGACCATCTTCAAAGCCACCTACGCTCAGTGATAGGTTGGCGCAAGGCCAAACTCGCCCATCTACAACGACTTGCGCAAGCAGATTCTTTGCAAGATCAAACAAGATCATTTCTGATAAAGGTTTGCCTTGCGGTATCTGCGCTGATCGACTTCGCGTTTGTGTACCTTGCCGATGATGTAAGACTAAGGTCTTTGGCCTTCTTTTGTTCTCAAGAACGCCCTCCTCTACGCATCGCGAGAAGATGTCTGCAACGAAGATGCGTATCCATTTGACACCCTGCTCAAACGAGTTGATCGAAGGCCTGAAAGACTTTGCTGATAACATGCTTTTGATCTGTGTACGCGTGTTCACTTCACTATTGTCTTCGCCTCGGATAATCGAGTACAGCCAGCTTCCGGTATCATCACCAAGCTTCTTTAGCTGATCTAAGGGTTGCTTTCTGAGGTCATTGACCTTGTCAGTGCCGAACATAGCAACAACCTCGTCACCTAGCTTGCCACCCAGCATTCTGATTTTAGTAAACTTCATATCCGAGAGGAAGTGCTGGACAGCTCGATTGCGGATAACAGTTTGCTGATTCGGCTTCTTGTACCCCGAGCCGAGCTTGGCTAACATCTTGTTGCGTGCAACTCCACCCGAACACGTGTAATGTAGGGTGTCTTTGATGTGTTTTCGAACGTCCCTTACGATTTCCGATGCAATGGCCATACACAGATCGTCCCAATCCGGATCCTGGTCTTCTCCATCTTCCTCGCCTGTCTCTACTAGCGCATCAGCAGCCCAGTCCAGCACAGTAGTTGGCACTTTTGGCAGCGGTTCTGTTGGATCATCGTAGGGCGCAGGTCCTCTCAGCTGAGGATACCTCTGCAGTAGTATAGTGTGCACCTGTGCGCTCAGGTCCATAAAGACTTCATCGATACTGGCCTTCTCCACGCGTTGCTCCTTTTCCGGTAGTATGTTTTTTATGCATTTCAGGATCTTTCTGCTTTCTAGTCGGTATGGGTCCAAGCTGACCTTGTGCGTTGCCATATTCGTGAACGAGTCTTCGTGATATGCCCACTTTTCGTCACCCTCTCTCCATGTCGCTACATGCTGCATGATAAGCTCTGGACATTGCTTCAGTGCTTCAGTCGAGGTTATATGGCGGTTCAGGCCGAATGCGCGTGCAGGATAGTTGATCGCTATAAGACCTTGCCATTGCTGGACTGCGAGCGGTTTTGAAGGGTCGATACCCAGGCGGACGGTCTCACACTGCGCGTAGAACGCGTCGAGATCAACATGTGCAATGACTCGGAGGGGTGTCTGGGTGCTATACGACTTCAGCTGATGCAGCTGTTTGTATGTAAACTTCGATTTTGAGGTGCGGCGCGGAGACGTGATTGAAAGCGGAGAGGCGAGGAATGGTGCAGGCGAAGACATCGTTAGGGCATTTTTTATCGTTTGAAGTGGCTTCGAGTCCGGACTATTGATATGGCATATGGGCATCGGACATGGCGGTCATTATCGTGGTTATTGCTAGGCTCTGTAGGCGCGAAGCGCGTCGTCTCGTGGTCCCGTGCATGCGCGCCATTCATACTGTGTCTGTGCACTCAATGCGCACGGTTACTGAATGCGCACCCCAACACAATTCGTCCCATCTGACCACCCCCCATAACTCAACGCCACGATATTCCTTGATGCTGCAATCAAAGAAATAGAGTCGGCTGATCATGCGCATCAACTTCATATAGAAAGTGTGACGAAAATCATAACGTTACCCGGTCAATTTTGACGCGACGCGTGAAGGGCGAATGCGTGTCGCGTCAGGACGCTGCACTCAACCGTCGATTACTCCACCCATAAATAGAGGCAGAGCTTGTACAATACATTAGAGGCCTTACAGAAAGACACTTAATGCCTACAAGACAAATGATTATAGATATAGTCACTCCTTTCCGTGCCTGTGAGCCTTCAGAGACGTGGGTAACGCGCTTCCTTCACCGTCACCGCGACACACTTATCACTGCATGGACCACGCCTATGGACAGTGCACGTCACGACGCTGATTCCTATAAAGATACAGCCGGTACTTTGACCTCTTGCATAGCAAAATTGAAGAGTATGAAGTAGAGGCGGAGAACACATACAATATGGATGAGAAAGGCTTCAGGATTGGAGTGATTGGAAAAAAGCAAGAGAATCTTTGATAAGGTACTCTTTGGCAAGAAGCAGCATAAACAAAGCTCGCACGACGGTAACAGAGAGTGGGTGACGGTGCTGGCATCTACATGCGGCGATGGCTCAACCTTACCTCCATGCGTCATCTTTGCTTCACCATCGGGCGACGTCCAGCAAAGCTGGGTACGCGAGATCAATCCAGATTTGAACAATATCCACTTCGCTACGTCTCACAATAGTTGGACGAACAATGATCTGGGGTTGGCGTGGTTGAAAGACCTTTTTGACCCACTTACCAAGGAGAAAGCTCGAAGAAGGTACCGTTTACTCATTATCGACGGCCACGGCAGCCACGTGACAAAGGCTTTCATCGATTACTGTTATGAGAACAAGATTCTGCTGTTTATCTTCCCTTCACACGCTACCCATACGCTTCAGCTACTTGATGTAGTGTGCTTCAAGTCACTGGCTTCAAATTATTCAAATGAGCTGGCAAATCAACACCAAAGGAGACTTGGAGAGTCTCTGATGAATAAGAGTGACTTTTTGACTCTTTTGATACCTGCTTGGGAGCGTACCTTCACCAATAAGCTTGTGAAGCAGGCCTTTGAGTGCACAGGAATCCACCCACGTAATGCCGACGTTATACTCGATCGATTCAGAACATCAACACCACAGCCACCTGCAACGCCTCCAGAGCAAACTGTAACTCACGAGGAATCTACTGAGCCTGTTATTCACAAGTTTTCAACTCTAGTTGACCGTGCAGTAAGGGATCAGAACTGGGATGCAGCCAACGCTGTGAAACAGAGCTTCCACCAAGTATTGGTGCGTTTTGAGCTTGAGAAGCACGAGAAAGAAGGCCTGTAAGTACTGTAATGCATGCAAAATCAACTACAGTGAAACTAAAAGACGTGTCTCAGTACTTGTGATTCCAGCTTTCCCAAGAGCTCGGCTGTTCCATTTGCAGGATTCCCGATTGTACGTGAGTGGATAGCGCGAGCGGCATTGAGCTATCGTCTCTCATTTGTCGCGCAACCGCCTATACTTGCTTTGATGGATTGTCAACCTCCAACACGAAGTGCAGACAGTCTCACACTAATGCCCATAGCCCCAGTTCCCCCTACCGCTGAGCTAAAGCAGCCATTCAGCCTTGCTTGTCTAACACCTATCCTGTTGAGAATATTCCGCTCACCTGTCATGAGGACGTTAGGTCACATGACCTGTGCCGCTCTATATTAGCCGAGCTGCGCATAGTTAGCAATCGATACACTCTACAACCACTTTTGACTTGAGCAGAGCTATCCATTAGGTAGTCATACTACGACTAATGGCACTAGTTTTTTTAACATATCGTATGAATTACAGCATGCTCATGAACACGCTCACTAATCCCATCGCAAAAACAGTAGCTAAATTCACGCTAAGCATGCCCCCGGCTGATCCCTCACCCTTCTGGCCTTCCGTGAAGCCATTACCCATGTACAGTGCACCAAGCCCTGTAAGACCGCCGTCGTCGTCGAACAGCGCCACGCCATCGCCAGTCCACTCGTTTGCATCATCGGTCCTGAATGCACCGAACCAGGCATATCGCTCGACGTAGTCTAGATTATCGAGGTATGGTAATGTTTGGTTCATCATTTGAATCGTAGTTTCGGTAGACTGTTGTGGTAGACCCATCTCAGTGACCCATATCTTCAGGTTTGCATCATTTGTCGAGTTGGCATTGTAGAACTCATCGAGAGTCCCCAACCAGCTGGCAAGTCCATCAAATGCACCATACCAGTGCGCAGCGATGAAGTCTGCCGGGCAACCATTTTCCGGGTCGATATCATAGCATGACGAGTTGAATGACCTAAGCCATTCCAGACCGTTACCTGAACCTGTCGTAGATGGATGGCTGATCTTCCAGTTCCTTCCGCCTTTTGTGCCGTTTCTAAAAGGAACGACGTATTCGATGTATGCTCTTGCTGCATCTTCTGGACTGATGCTGGATCCACCACTACTTGTTGTTCCGTCTGGTTCATTGAATGAAAGTAAGTGCGTACTTGATTTGTCGAGACCTCTGATAACCTCTTCCGTCCTCCCATCTTCTGTAGCGTCGATACCATGTATCATGGGAACAAATTCGAGAGAGCCGGTAGGTATCAGATCGGTATTTGGATAAGGACCCCAGTTATAGTACCATGCAAGTGGACTGCTGGAAGATGACAAAAGTTTGTTATCTGGCGCATGGCTGTCACCTATGAACGCAAAGCCTCTTTTACTTTCTTGTGCTTGAGTGGTGGCGAGAAGGCTGAATACCAGCGTCCCAAGTATCCGCGAAGGATGTTGGAAGGCCGACATTCTCTAGGGTTGCTAAATGTCTTAGTCAAATAAACGAAATCAGATTTTCGTAGTAACAGAGGTATGTATTGAAAGCAAAATTAGCGGTCAGGACAAGTAATACCTGGGTAAATCGGATATATAGTGCATTCACAGCATCAACAAGATGCGGCGATACACATTGGTGCGCTGGGCTTGCGTCATAATGGTTATGTTTTCAAAACTTGGCAGACGTCGAGGAACAAGATAACGGTCGTCATTGACTTCATAAGAAGCAACTATCCAAACCGAACGACGTTTGGAAATGCACAGATATCGCAGTGCAGTATTGGGGAAGTTACACATGCAGATGTTGGGTGCTGATACGAATGTTTGCTAGCGTCGGATGTGTACTAGTGCTACCAGTCGAAATGCATTGGACGTTAGACCAGTGACAGCCGGTGCTTAGCGCCATAGCCTGACTTTAAAAGTTAGATTATTTCGAAGTTGAATGTGCGAATATGCAATTTGGTTCATAATACATTGCATCAAGAGCTAGGTAGGTCGTGAGCATGCAGTGACTGTGCACGGCAATGTTGCGTACACATGCAGAGAAAGCGCTGAGTTTGGTAATCAGGCCGTGGCCCTGTTTGTTTACGACCAGACACCGGAGAAATCGAATTCCCAATCATGCACACATGATGAGTGAGTATGAAAGACCCTATAATTCATCGCTCATTGACTCCTAGACCTTGCCCATGCCTTGTCCTTTTGTCTTCGCTTAAACTTCAACACATCTCCTGGAACTGCTTACGCAGCGGTGATGGCCTTGCGAACCTCACGGCCACGCTGCCTGGAGTTCAATCGGCGCTCGACGGTCTGGGCGGACTTCTGGACAACCTCGGCACCCTCGGTGAGGATGAGCTCGATGTGGGAGGGGTTGGACATGTAGGGGTTGATCTATGTATCATTAGAGCCGGAACTGTGCGTATGGGGGTACTGGTACGTACACGACCGTGAGCACGGTAAGTGCGCCTTCGCTGCTTAGGGGCCTGGTTGACCTGGATGTGCTTGACAATCAAGTTGGCAGTGTCGAGACCCTTGGTGTCGGCGTTGGCCTCAGCGTTCTTGAGGAGACCGAGAAGGATCTCGGCGGACTTGACGGGCCAGCGGGCCTTGGAGACACCGAAAGCCTTGCCTGCGGGAGTCAGCCATTGCCCATACAAATTTTGATCCACACGATGCACGCGATATTATCCCAATTTCGGTGCTGTCCTTCTCTTCCAGTGCATTCCAGTATCCAAAACCAATTCATGTATTTTTTATGCGAGACAGAGTGTCACTCACCCTGGGCGGTGCGTCCAGTGCTGCCGGCGTAGCGCCTCATGGGAACGGCCTCCTTGTGCTCCAAGACATTGCCGAGGTAGGTGAGGGCGCGCTCAAGTTTCCAGCCGTTGATGGCCTGAGCGGTCTCGCGGGTGTTCTTGAAGGAGACACGGAGGTAGGAACCGCGAGCGCGGGCGCTCTTTGCGTTGTCGAGGCTGGATGCTCCGTAACGAACCTGAGGGCAATTAATTTCGCGTTCGAGAGATGCTGCAGCTTGATTGCAAGCACTGCGACGGCAGGCGATAACTCACCATTTTGTCGGGCGATGAGGTCCTGTGTTGTTAGTAAGGTCCTGTGTTGGTTGAGGATCGAAGGGCAAAATCGCAACTGTGGGCTGTTTGCCGAAGCGACTAACCAGGATGCTCTCTTGGCGCTTTTCGAATTTTGGCGTTAGCGTGATCAGCTTGCAGAGAAATTCTCGAACTTTGAACTTCGAAGCTCCATCGCCTTACGACTGCATCGTCGAACATCTACGACAACAAATACCTTTTATTCCATACTACAATCAGCAATGGCTTTCACACCCAGGTACGACTCCATCCATGTTAAGGTCGAGCATACCTGCCATTGCGCTGCAGTTGGGCTGCGCAAGTAATTTCTCCGAGTGGTAGCTAGTTTTTTCTGCGACAGCTACCTGAGGAAAATTTTGCGCATACCCAAACCACTGCGCCCTACACTTTGCAGACTTTGATCGAACACATTTATGCACGAAGACTAACTCATCCCAGAGGCGGACGTGGCGGCGGTGGTGGTGGTCGCGGAGGCTTCACTCCTCGCGGTGGACGCGGTGGTGCACGCGGCGGTGGACGTGGCGGCTTTGGAGGTGACCGTGGAGGTCGCGGCGGTGCCCGTGGTGGAGGTCGTGGTGGTGCTCGTGGTGGAGCCCGTGGTGGACGCGGTGGTGCTCGCGGTGGCGCCCGCGGCGGAGCGTAGGTTCAATCTTAGAAGGCTATTCAGATTCATTTAACTAACTGTGGACAGTAAGGTTATCGTCGAGCCCCATCGCCACGCTGGTGTCTTTGTTGCCCGCGGAAAGGAGGATCTCCTTGTCACCAAGAACTTGACCCCCGGCGAGAGTGTCTATGGCGAGAAGCGTATCAGTGTCGGTGGCGAGAAGACTGAGAACAACGAGGCTGCTCCCTCTGCCGTCGAATACCGCGTTTGGAACCCATTCCGTTCCAAGCTGGCTGCTGGTATCCTTGGTGGTGTTGACAACATCTACATGGGCCCTGGTTCCAAGGTCCTCTACCTTGGTGCTGCCTCTGGTACCTCCGTCTCCCACGTTGCCGACATCGTTGGTCCTGAGGGAACAGTCTTCGCTGTTGAGTTCTCTCACCGCTCCGGTCGTGATCTGATCAACATGGCCACTCACCGCACAAACGTCATCCCTATCGTTGAGGATGCCCGTCACCCACTCAAGTACCGTATGCTTGTCGGCATGGTTGACTGCATTTTTGCGGACGTTGCCCAGCCTGATCAGGCTCGTATCGTTGGTCTCAATGCTGGTCTTTTCCTGAAGGTTGGTGGTGGTATCGTCATCTCCATCAAGGCCAACTGTATCGACTCGACCGCTGCGCCTGAGGCAGTCTTCGCTCAGGAAGTTGCCAAGCTCAGGGAGATGGGTATCAAGCCCAAGGAACAGTTGACTCTTGAGCCCTTCGAGCGTGACCACGCCATGGTTGTCGGTGTTTATGAACGCAGCAAATAGAGTTCCTGATACTATGTTGTTTTATTAATGATGCATGGGCATATACATGTACTTCTGGGATGGGATTGGCGTTCGGGGCACTGGAGCTCACACTATCTACCAAAAGGCTTGGATGAATCTATTTCCTAACGTTCAATATTCGTTGTCCACTGCCATTGTGATATTTTGTGGACGCGCGAGCTGAAATTTAGGCTATACCAATATTGACCTGACGGCAGGCCTTTGCCGATTAACAGCGCTATTTGATCTCCATAATCTCATTTCTCGAAGAATCGCCTTGTGTCACCCGCAATCTTCCAACTCAGTCTCGTAACACGTAGCCTCGCCATCCATTCTTCTTCTACCATTTTCATATAGAGTCGCGCCTTACACTACTCAACTCATGATTGAATCTGCACTGATCTTCTTGGGAGCCCCTTTTATTTGGGTTTGTAAACAAAGCTACAGCAGGCGCTTTGCTTTCTCGCTATGAGTCACTTCGTAATGTACTTCAACTTTCGGAAGGGGTCAATACGTATGCGCACACGACATGGAACGTCTCCTCATCCAGTCCAGCATTCGATGTGCTTTTGTTGAACGCACTATCCATGTAACGGCTCATAACAAATAGCTTGATGCCCTTGCAGTTACCTGGAGGGCGCAGTCTGCATGGGTGTACGGCTGAATCTTGAAGCCTGAGCTTGATTCAAGGGGCTGAGGTCATGGTTCTGGTGATGGTCAGTAGGAAGAGCAAGGCGGCAGCGAGTGAGAACCTCGTGGTCCCGGTTCTGTGTTGCGACAGAGCGTACGGAAGAACAGAGCGGGCACAATGAATGTTTTGCGAAATAAGAGGATAAGGAGAGTGTTGGGTCGAGGGTGTGGTCTTGAAAAGGTGGGACGGTATCATCGGATACTGGACGCAATTTAATGAGGCTGTCCGGCTAACGGATGCTGAACTTGTGTATACACAACATGCTATGGCGAAAGCAGTTCATAGCGGATCGCATGTATCCCTGTCACCACCATAGTATGCCTAGTCTAATACTATCGGCTACCATATCCCCGTCTGATGAATACGGTCTGTCGAGCTATTTCAAGGTTTGATGTACTCGGCAAGGATGACGAGCCTAGCGTGGGTGGAGCGAAGGTGGAACCACCCCGTCTACGGGCATTAGCTAAAGCATTCGATTGAAAAAAACCGTCGCGTTAATACCACATATGCAAAGACAAGATTACTGCCCCTGAACGTATCGATGGCCATATATGCATTAAAAGCTTCAAGTAACAGAGAGGAGTGATATTTTGTAGACGATATGTAATCCACAAGTCAACGCAAGGCATGCACCACATCTAGGGACTACAACGCTGTCCAGTATCCCATTGTAGTTTTGGCACTGGCATCCATTCTCCAATTCCTCTAGTGCATTTTGTTCGTCTACTCATACAGAAGATGAAGCAAATTGATAGCAACCAGCATAGTGAATTACGCTTGCCACCTCGGCTGGATCAGACGTCCTGCGAAACCCACACGCACATGTCTACGAACCACATGCCTAAGGTGTGTAAATTTGACTCGGAGATTGCCTTGGTGTAGATCATGGCTCTAATATACGGTATAGGACCAGGATATGGAGAGCATCGGAAGCGGATGAACACTCTTGACTGATGGCGACAGTGGCCTCAACAAACCTGACCATGTCAATAGTCAAAGTAAACCACAATGAGTTAGTTGAATGTAAGAGAATGTATTTGTGGGCCTACCGGGATGCATAAGACATCAGTGAGCCACAGGTATATTTGATCACTGACACCACCTGCGACAGGACAGGGTAGGCGTTGAAATTGCCATTGATGGTCATCGCAAGGGGATTTTGATTGGATTCTGGGCTGGACTTCCGTGATGAAGAAAACAAGAGAACACGTCTTGAGTTCGGATAAAAAATACTACACGACGGGCCAGCATCGTAGCGCCGACGAGCGCGTTACTGAACTTTGGTGGGATTGACACCAGTTAGAAATTCACTGAGTGCAATCAAAATTTACTTATCAGCCTCTTCAAGAATCTTTTCTGGGCAGAACTATTAGTCCAAGAGGGTCATCCAGGCCTTTGTGCTGCCGAAGAACAAATTTAATTCCCTACTGTTTCGGCAATGTTCACAGCGGCCATGGCCAAAGCCTGCAAGGTCATAAGTAGGGACAGGCCGCGGTGTGTTTTGAACTCACTAGTTATGTGATTGGAATGTGTTGCAGGCATCCTGATTCTGTAGTCAGAAGCAAAACTTCTCAGAATCAGTTGTTGCTGTATTCTACCTTTTCCGCAAAACAAACGGCTGTGACTGAGTAAGCAAAAGATGCTGATAATCGCAGCCCAAAAAAGTAAGATTGACACATGGACTAACGTGCACGCGGACGTGAAGGGGCCACAATGGTGTTGTCGATGCTGTATCATGCTTCTTGAGCCGATGCCAGACGCCAACACTAGCACAGTGAATGTACGGGGCGGGGCGAAAAGAGCGTGGTTGAAGAGCGCAATTGCCACAAAACCCCAAAGCATAGAAGGCATCTAAATACAGAAATCAGATACTATCACTTTATTTGATACGTTTCTATTCTATCGTCATTGCTCGAAATGTTGGGAAGTGTAGGCATGACGTCAGGTGCACGTCTGAACAAATCTACAGTGACACACCTCTATAAACATCAGCTTTTAATTCCTCCATATCCATATTCCAACTTTCGCCAATTTCGAACATCACATTCTCGAACATGGCATTCCAAGCACCACCTAAGAACATCATCGTCAGCGGAGGAGCCCGCGGCATCGGCCGCGCCATGTCCCGTACGTTCCTTGAAGCAGGCCATTACGTGTACATCTTCGATGTGGATGAGGAAGAATTAAAGCACACCACGCAAGTGCATCTCAAGCAATACTATGAAGATAAAAAAGTCGAATATAGCATCTGCAATTTGCGAGATGTCGAGGACATTCGCAAGAAAGTCGCCGTCGCAGCTGAGCAGTTCTTTGGCAGCCGCATCGATGTGCTTGTCAATAATGGCGGTATTGCATCTCCCCAGTGGAAGGACGGAAAGACGATGGAAGACAAGGGTACCTGGGAGGAGTGGCAAGCTTACATTGAAACGAACCTGAGCGGCCCGTTTGCCATGAGCCAGGCGTGTGTTCCATATATGAAGGCGCGTGCACATGATCGAGATATTGGTGCGCACAAAGAGCAGGGAGCCGGACCTTGTATCATTCACATTGGAAGTTTCCGAGCACATCAATCCGACCCAAACCAGGAAGGGTACGCATCAAGCAAGGCGGGGCTGCTGGGTCTGATGCATTCGATGGCGATCAGTCTAGGTGCTCTGGGCATTCGTGTGAATTTAGTGGCACCGGGCAGGATCAAGGTCGCACACGAGTGTAAAGAGGGTGATGAGGCCGGCAAGAACTGGGAGGAACAGGTCGGTGAGAAGGATGTCAGTGACCATCCAACGAACCGCGCTGGCAGGCCAAAGGACGTCATCGATGCATGCTTGTGGCTGATCGAGGCCGGATTTGTGACTGGTCAAGACATTACAGTTGATGGAGGGGCTCTGAAGAAGAAGAACTGAGGGTCGTGATGAAAAGGTCTTTTGTTAAAGAAAACTCCGACAAGAAGCAGAGTAAATTCAAAAGCTAAAAAAAAAAAAAAAAAAAAGAGATGATAGCGGGCTTCATCCTTTTTTCATTGAAATGCCTCTTACACATTTGCACATCATCTCCTTAAAAGTCTAACATGCAAATTTGGGGGTATCGTGCAATGAAATGAAAGTGAGTGTCTGACCTTGTCCTCTTTCCATCCTTGTTTCCAATCTCAGTTGCCATGCATCCAGTACGTACCACCCACACCCGAGTCTTGCGCCGCCCCAGTAAAATCGTACTCGTTATTCATTCCATAGGGTACATCATGTATATCAGGTAAGTTCGTATCCCACATCATGTCATCCCAGAAATAGTTTAAATAGTTAGGGTCGTTCATGTTGGCGTTGGACCAGTCTTGCATCGTTGCGGCATTGTAGTTGAAGGCGTCCTGACCTGGCTCAAGGCTGGAACTGAGAAGACTGAGATTTGTGTAGTTGCTCGGCATCGCATATGTCTGTTGTTGCTGTTGCTGTTGCTGTTGCTGTTGCTGTTGCTGTTGCTGCTGCTGCTGCTGCTGCGGCGCTGTGGGAATCAATAATTGTGGTGACATTGTCTTTTGCGTTTTGTAGGCTGTATATAGCCTCGCTATCGCATCGGCACTTCTCTTTGCTGCTATGCTCCAGTCTTTTATTCGGTCGAAGAAGGCTAGCGCTGTTTCAATGCTAGCTTTCCATTTTTCGACTTCTTCAGGTTGACTTGCGTCACTAAACAAAGACACAAGTGGCACCATGCAGGCCTGAAAGCAGAACCAGACCGCGTTCCATCCAGAGATCAAGTCAGGCATGCAGTCTCTGTTGATCTCTTCGATGGTAATGCTTGCCACCGTGCGGCATTTCTCGATTGCTACCTTCTCCTCAGCTGTTAGAGTCGACCATGTACACCTACGAAGAGCTGTTGTTAGTAAAACAGGTCGGTGGAGTACAATTCTGATGTTATGGAAGCGCCATTTCATGACGAGCCGTACCCGATGAAGGAATTCAGGGCATGGTTCTTCGTGGTTGGAGAGGATCGAAGGCAGTTCCTCATACCATTTCAATATTTGAGCGTCGTAGGCAGCTGTTTCGGCGTGCGGAAGTAACGGTGACTCGACCAGGCGGTCCTGAATTTTTGTCGCGATCGCACAAAATGTAGAAGCATGAGTAAGGGGTAGCAATTTCAGTTGATTTATAAACTGTGGGCTGTTAGGCATGATGATGGTAGGCACCTAATCGCACGTCAGTCTGAATACGAAGAGGCCTGTTGAAAAGATACTCACAGCATTGGCAGCTGTACCAGGTTTCATGACAGTGATGGACGGTCCCATTCTGCCCAGAGACGGTCTACCAGTCGTAGTGGAAGCCCATGCATCCAGACAGAATAAGCTCCACCACATCCGCCGTCTCATTTCAGGTGAAATAGACTCTTCTTCATCTTCAGATGGTGCCAATTGCCTGCTGGCATCGTTCCGCTCAGAGTATTCGCGATGCAGGCCCAAGGAAGTGGCCATACGAAGAGTACCGCCCATAAGCGAATGTGCCTCATTTGGCCGATTGAGGTAGTGCATGTAGTAACCACTCATAATGGCTAGAGCCTGAAGAACCTCGATATTACCGCTGCCAAAGGAATCCAGAGACAGGTGTTTCCGTGAGCGGTTGAAATAGGTGTAATGCGCTTGGTTGTCAGCGGTCGATGACGCCAACGAGCCCACAGCGAAAACGATATTCAATAGTGCTAGCCATTGCGAATCTGTTCGGCTTCCATGCAGATATGTAGACCAGAATTTGCGCTCGTCGATCAAAGGGAAAAACGGATGGCATCTGTCGAAGTAGCTTTCGACAAGCCTTTCCCCCTCTGCTTGAGAAGGCAGTGCGAGTGGATGACTGTTTGCGAGCTCGGGCGGCGGAGAGTTTGCTCGGCTAGGGAATGCGGTTTCTGTTTGGCTATTGTGGGTAAGGAGCGGTCGTGCCTGCGGTGCACATCGCACAATGACCTTTAGCGCTGCTGTAATGGAGGATATTCCAACGTATGAGGAAAGTCTGTCCACGGACATTGAGAGACCATTAACGTCATCTGAGATTCCCTGCACACGAACCTGGTGCTTTCGTGCTTCGTCCCAGAAGGGGTCCTCTGGTGGTGCTTGCTCAAGTGCTTCCAGGCTGTCGGCTCCATCAGAGCCAGTATGAATCTCTGACATAGCCCGTGCATTTGCTATAGACGGCGAAGTTCCCTGGACGACTTCCGGGGAAGCCAGTGCGAGCTGCAGAAGTTCTTCTCGGGACATGTTTGCTATCGAGTCAAGCTGGGTAGTCCCCAGTAGCTTCGTTAAGACATTCTTGTACAAATCAATATTATTCGATAACTTTTCCACCAGTCTGTACATAATCAGTACTCATCGAATGGAGTGCGAACACAGGACTACTCACTTGCGACTGGGTACTACTCGTTGCGCCGGCTTCGAATAGTTGCATGCCTGTCTCGTATTAGCTTGGTGTTCTCTAATTCCCATGCCCCTGGAGTACTGTGAGTTCGGCGCTTACTTCTGGGTGCTGGTACCACTGGCACTGCCCACAAGGCTGCGTTCCATCACATCGTATCTTCCGCCGTCTGCACTCGACGCATGCATTGCTGGTTGAGATTCGCCGTGAACCACTTGATCGCGTTGGTTTTCCGGCAGAGTCTCCTTCTCCTGCGGGTTGACGCTGCCCCGCAGAAGACTGAAAAGTGTGGAACATGCTATGACCCCTCCACGCCGTAATGCATTTGAAAAAACCAGATGAACACGAGTGCAGATGCTAAATCCAGAATGAAAGTCGGTAGATGCGTCGTACAGAGAGAAGCCCCAGGGACTAGAAACCAGCACAATGGTACTTGCGCGGGGCCCTACGTAAATGCAAGCGGCCCAGGAATACAGGATCGGGAATGTTATATCGGAGGAGCCGGCGCGGTAGTGTAGTGAGTAGCCAAGTATATGCAGTTGATCCAACTGTATGGACGTCTAGTTCCGGGTTCTCGATTGTATGAACAAATTGCAGCCTGTGCTGCTCGATACCCATTTCAGGCCGGTATCACTCTGCACGCTTTGACGAACCTCCCGTCCAGCAAGAGTTTCGTAAGACATATACAACTCGACCCGCAATACGTTACCAAGCGATGCGGCAGGGGAAGAGCATGCGGATTGTGGAGACGGGCGGATGGAAAGAGAATGCGAGACCAAGCGAGATTGAGGGCGACCTTTTCAAAGCTTGTCCATGCGGTGATTTGAAGGTGGGTCGACGCGGCGACTACTGCATTCCAAAGACGTGTCAGATCATGTCCATGCAACTATTAAGGTGCCAGCGATCAGATGGCCATGGCGAGAGCTCATTGGAGTCTGTCAAGCTGATGCCTCGGGAATCGCGATCTCGGCCGCTCTCGGGGCAGCTGCACTCCAAAGCCTTCGAGTAGAGGCGAGGCGAATGCATCCGGTTCAAAGCTATGGACAGCCAATAATTGCGGATGGCTGACGTCCTGGAGGGTGTGCGAAGCTGGGGTGCAGGAGGCTAGTAGGCAATGCAGAATTATCTGATTGGCGGATTTGCTTTAATGCTCAAGCTGTGAACATCTGGGTCAATAGTTCCTTTGTCACATCACTTCGCAGCAAGTGGGACTAGGGCGCATCGACTCCACCTTACATTTCGTAGAGAGCTTTTGCCAGCCAACACATTGCTTGCTAGAAATTGGTTCAGCAGCCCAGTACAATCCAAGATGGAACTTCATATCAACTATCTTGGCAAGGTACGCAATCTATAGTTGGCTCACATATGATCTTCATAAGATAACGCGGCCATGACGCGGGCAGGCCGTTGTCGACTAACGGTGCTGCAGGGTAATTGTTAATGCAATCTGACTTACACAAACCTGAATAACTTCACTTCTAGTGGGGTCATCCATTGTGGCTCACTATAGCCACCGCCAAATGTCTGCAATGCCCAGTGCATCTGACGCTTAGCGACCTGCTTCGTTGAGATGACGATCAGGCATTTCCTTCAATGGGATGCGAGCTTACAGCGCCGTCGTGGAACCCCTCAAATCCTGTATGCACAGGCGTTGCTGCTTTTGAATTTACGTGCAGCATCTTTACATTTCTAATAGACTGCAGGCTGAATTCAGTGTTTTCCCAAGTATGTCCACTTCAAGGGCTCATCCTGTTTACCCAGCCCTCGAACTCTGATGATTTGCTCATCACCAGGGACCACATCGATTGCGCTGTCATGGACAAGTATTCCTGTTCTCTCTTCAAAGACGAGACCCTTTGTGGGCTTGTCCGCCTTTACTAAGATTGTGTTACCTTGCGGAATGACCTCCAGACCACGGTCCTCAAAGTCAAGGTACTTCAAAGGCTGTGGCCAATCAACATCCCTCGATACGATCTCGCCATCAACCCATATGCGCGCTGCGAGGACGTGTGGCTCTTCGTTGACGTTATCGATGGTGCCGGACAGCACCTCGGTCGTGCCATTCTGAACTAGAGTAATGTCCTTCTTGACAATCCGATCCTTGATCTCTTCACCGGTCTTTATGCTGATAAACTTTAATTCTACGGTCGCTTTTATCTCTTCCTGCCTCTGGCACGAAACCCATAGCTCGAAGTCACTCGTTGGCGGTACTCGTGCGTGCACTACGCTCCAGTCGAAGTGTGCGCGTTTGACGGCGACAGCGATGGGGGCGAGAACACGACGCATAGCGTAGTATGCGGGCTTCTTGCGCTGAAAGTAGTCAACGATGGACCACGAAGTTACCGGCCAGCAGTCGTTAAGTTGCCACACAAGAGCGCCTCCGCAGAAACGCTCTTGGCCCCACTGTCGCCTCCATCCTCGGTAGCCGAACATCAAAGCTTCAGCTTGGGACAACTGGGTGAGGTGAATGTATGCCTATGGGTGGTCAATATGTGTGCTGCAGAGAGCAATGCTTATAAAGCACTCACTTCAAGGTCCGTCTTGGTGCGGAAATTCTCCACAAGGTATGTCGCAATCCTTCGCTCATGGCCGTCCGCTTTGTTGTGGAAGTCCAACATGTGGCTCTGAGGGTACAGTTGTGTGGGGTCGGTGCAGTAGTATCTAATGGTGTCGATGTGTGGGAAGGCCTCCATTCCAAACTCACTATTAAATCGACCACCAAGCGTGTCAAAGATCTGGTATTTCTCCTGCGTACCATGCCAAACATTCCACTGATGCATATCTCCAACTGTGGTGTTTGAGGTCTTCAAGCCGTCACCCCATGGTGAGCCTGGATGGTAGGGTATGTGCGGGCTCTCTGCAGCGACAGCTTCAGGAAGGATCTAGTAGACGGTTGTTGAGCATTGAAACCCCGCAATTCTGAATACGACGACTCACCTTCTCGTAAATGTACCTCGCAGGAAAATCTGTCTTCAGCCAGCTCTCTGGGTCCTTGTCCTCGTAGTTATAGGTCAAGCCAAACGACTCCTGTACTTGGTAATCTTCGTTATTTCCTGCATAGATGACCAGTGAAGGGTGGTGCCGTAGTCGAGCTACGTTATAGATGCACTCCTCTTTAATCGACTGTAGGATCTCAGGGAAGGCAGGATAGTTGCCACAGCCAAACATGAAATCCTGCCATACTAGAATACCAAGCTCATCGCACAATTCATAAAAAATGTCTTCTTCCCAGATCCCTCCACCCCAAACTCTGATCATTATCTGATATCCATCAACCATCATCTCTAGCCACTTGCGATATTTATCTTCGGTAATTCTCGGTGTGAAGTTATCTGCCGGGATCCAATCGGAGCCACCACAGAATACGTCGACGCCGTTGATACGGAAGAAGAAGGTCTTCCCAATCTTATCAGGCTCCTGAACTAGTTCGCCCTTGCGAAAGCCAGTACGGCGTGTGACCGAATGCAAGTCAACTTCATTTGTGGAAACTGTTGCTGTGACCTTGTAGAGCGGTTGCTCGCCGTAACCGTGCGGATACCACAACTTCGGATTGTTTACATGGAACTCGACTTTAGCCACTCCATCTTTTACTGTTGCAGTCTCTTTGAAAACCTGTTTGTTACCATCTTGGACCTTGAATGTGACACTCTTCGCCGAAGCGCCCTCAAGGACCGCCGATATAGTGCCTCGTACCGACTTCAGGTTATCATCTAGCTCATAGTCGACCCGAACATCCTCCACACGAGCTTGGTAGGTTTCGAGTCGTACTTCGCGCCACGGGCCACACGTGTTGAGTATCGGACCCCAGTCCCAGCCCCAGTGATATTGTGCTTTCCTGACGGCAAGTCGCGACATGTCGCCATTGAAGCCCACCCATGTGTGTTCAGGATGTGCTTCACGAATCTTAATAGCTTCAAGCCGGGCGGATTTGAAGTCGATTTCCAAGACATTCTCAATTCCCCGCTTCAGCTCTTTGGTGACATCAACACGGTGCGGAATGAACATGTTATCGCTTTTGAGTATGACTTTACCATTGAGCTTAACAGTCGCAAATGTGTCGAGGCCATCGAAAGCTAAGAAGTGAACAACATCATGCCCCGCTTCTTCGATATTAGGGAGTGTGACCTTGTATGTCCATTCCTTGTCTGCAACCCACTCTGCCTTCAACTCATTGAAGCCCAGGAAAGGATCCGGAATCCTGAGCATTGCATCAGCTTTTGGCATTCAACTCGATTATTAATGGAATAACTTACTTTCCATGCTCTATCAAGTCGAGATGAATATTCGTGGGGACTGTTTTGACCGACAGCCAGGCGTCTTCAGCAGTGTCATCTGATTGCTTGAATGCCCAGCCATCTGACAGACGGTGAGCGGTTAATGCTTGAGCTTTCGTCATATCGTTGGAGTTTCAGACGTCCGTTGTAGCTTCAGCAGAGCTCATATAAAAGTTCATCCAAACAGTGAGCGGGGTAGATCATAGGCAAGGGCGCCTTGCTACTCTAATGAAAAGGAAGGGTCTCTCTGTCCATATATTTTTGCCGGTATTCAGGCGGCACAGGCACGGTAGAAGCTCGGCCGGATTGACTGAGGCAATGTTGAGGTGAATGGAGCTTTTCGGGATCCTACAAGAATGGAAGAGCAGAAGTGCGGAGGGAGCTTTCCGCGCCCAACAAAGCTAGCGTACTAAGACAACCTCGGAGAAATAAGCCCCAAGCACGTAGTGGTCAGCTGCTTGCACACCACACGGCGCTCCGGCAAACGGTGACAGCATCGTAACAGGAGCGGAGTTGGGGTCTCCGTAAACATGCCGGATTCTTGAAACCGAATGCGTAATGGCTTGAGGTTGAAGAAGGTTGGAGACTTTTGCCGATTGATCCGTAGCACACGCCGCGTGGGGGGATGGCAACCCTCGTATTCTCACAAGTTTCATCTTTAGACGTTTGTAAAATTCTCAAAGGAATGCATTGCCTGTGTAGATTTGTCTTTGTTGAGGTACCACAAGCAAAAATGGCAGGCCACACATTCGGATCAGGAGACTAACAGATCCGAAAGACGTCCCCAGCGGGACAGACGATGCAAAACCCGATGTCTTTCCAATATGATGGCTACGACTTTGTACTAGTAAGACTTCAAAGGGGCACAAGTCGTCCAGAATGATCGTAACATTCTTTTTAAGGAGAGTCACGAGGTTGTCAAGTAGCTCGGGATCAGTAACTTCACGACGGTCCAAGCGGTACAGCATCCGTCGCCGCGTTGTCTGTGTCTAATTCCGGAAGTTAGAAAATACGCAATGTATACAATGTCTGGAAAAAATGCCTGGGATAGTAGCGTATTGTCTCGATAACGGAATTGAGTTCCGCCAGAACCTCTAGTGGGCATTTCGGAGCACGCCAAAAACCCCTCCAATAAGCACCTGCGTTCAAAAATGAATTTAAAAAATGCAAAGCTATGCAACGACACACTTAACAACAATATGTTCAGGGTTTGGCTGGGACCAGAAGAAGCGTCATCTTCGGAGAGATAGCCATTTGGAGAAGAGCCCCGGGGCTTCGTAGTCCCTCCTGAACATCTCTTGTCTTCTCTCCATCAGCCTCCTGATCTTTTGGTGATCGACCCTCCCTTGCTGTGCCAGCTGTTGCATCTCTTCCATACTTGTGTCCAGGATGTTTGTCGAGCGTGCTCCAGGGCAGAAGACCACCTCGAAGCCAGCTCCTGATGGGATGATGAATGTTGATGTTTGATCGTCAAATGCTGTCATCGTTTAGCTGCGTCATGAAGTCAAATGTGTGATCAAACGTACCAAAGCTGTAAGCATCCGGACAGATTTCTTTAACATTCTTTGAATAATCACCAGGTCGACATTTGCTGGCAGAGTTGTATTCTCCAGTGCAGCAATCTTCAGGTCTGTTATTCTTCGCACAGGCAGAAAAACAGGGATTGAAGGAGGGTCGCTCGATGTTGTCATCCGGATACGGGTACACGCCGTCGCCAGGCTTGTCTGGAGGCGACTGCTGTAAATCCCAGGGACACCATCGAGAGATTTTGTCCTGGTCAACTTGATCCTCCCACGGTAAAGGATAAGAAGTGTTTGTTCTGAGAAAGTTCGGAAACTCTGGGTATGGGTTATAGCCTTGAGGTGCTAGGAGTCCAGAGGTGCCCTGACACGAGGGATTCGTCAAATTTGGGGGAATATCATCAAGCGTAACATTCTCGAGAGGCTGGAGTACCATTGCTAACGGGAGGTTGTAGCCGTCGACCAAGGAGATATCATAGTAAGTGTGTCCATCTCCTGCATCCAGCGTGAACTCTGCAAGCGACACAGGCACATCACCCTAAGTGAGAGAGTCAGTTAGCTAGTTACTGAAAGTTTGATGGACATGGACACTGATAACTTACTCCGACTCGACAGTTCAAAATCCCGTTGCAGTCGCCAGAATAACAAGCCTTTCCACGTCCCTCAGCAGGACCGCTCCCGTCAGAATTGAAAGAGCAGTTTGTCCTGCCCCAAACTCGACCTTGCCAATCTTCTGACACCGTCTGGTTCTTTGTTTCCCCAGGCGATAGCTTGAACCCTGTTTCGGCGGGTCCATTCCCAGATTGCGTTGAGATCCCGGGCCATATATCATCCGGACAATTGTTTGTAACGAGCAACGGGGTAATGTCCAGCTTTCGTCGGTCCACCTTGCGAGGTGCCTTGATAGCCATGTGATGGATCCCTACTACCAGTGACGTCTGACTCAAGAGAAGTAGTGCGATACATAGGTGTTGAATGGCCCAGCCAGTTCTGAAAAGAGAGCGCATGATGGGAGTAACTTCACGACGATGACTGCGTGTGTGCAGTTACTGTAGGTCTGTAGCTCAGGGACTATTTGCTAGGTGTAGGATGCGAGCTTCCAGGCCAGCCGGGTGTTGTGAAGGATATGTAGCAATGTGAAGGGCGCTGGGTGACCAGCACATGCAGGAAATCAAGGAACATAGCGAATGTGAGCCCCGGCACCGATCACTGACACTGTGAGGAAGTTGCAGGCTGCATTCATAGTCGGTGACGCAAGAGGTTGTCCAGGTTGTCGCTGCCGAGTCAGGGTTCAGCAAGGGACAAGAAGGCTGAGCGCCAATGAACAATTGTGGTGGCAATGCATCTCAAACAGCTGCGCAGATAAGTACCGATACTATGTCTTCTTGTTTGACTGCGGTCGAGATGCATTTGCTTCTGAGAAATTTGCTGGAATTATATTCTTGGAAGCAACAGGCTGAACGAAGACAAAAAAAGCTCAAAAACATACAACAGCGGGTATTCGCTAGTGGTCACCCACCTAACTACTAATCCGCCGGTACGTTGCTTAAATAGGGCTGAGCGAACGGGAAGCCTTGTTTTCAACGTCCTATGGTGGTATGTAATGGTCATTGAAAATATTATTTTAATATACTAAATTGAAAAAGATTTTCTAAAAGCAGCCCGTCGTAAGGCCTTATTAATCTCTCGTCGTCTTACACAGGAAGAAAACAGCGCAAATGCCAAGGATTGTCTACAAAAGAACTTGTACCAAAGATATTACATGGATGAGTCGACACGGAGTTATCGTTGCATTGCTACCGCCTTACAACTTAGCTTTTGACCCTTTCTGGTTTAACTACAAGTGGCGTTGTTGGCCCTGTTAGCTTGCCCACAATGCTGCAGTGTAGAAATAACATTGTGGAGAGATCAGGAAGGGAGATTTGAGATGGAAAGAGTCGAAAAAAGGATGAATTTCGACCTTTCCCCAACTTCGAAAAGTTGGTGTTCAGTGTCTAAATTTATATCGTGCACAGCGACTGATAATTCGTCAGAATTTATCTACCACCTTCATGTCATTTTTCAGGGTAGCATGGGTCTCAGCCGTCAACTCTCGCTCAATGCAAATTTCTTGTTGGTCCCGCCATCCCTGTTCTTCTTATTGGTCGATTTGGTACGATGACACGAACTGAGTATGGCGATGGATAATAATGTACATACAAGGTCGTCGTACACTTCTCATAGGCTATATAGCCAAATTGTGCCTGTGCTTCGTATGCATCAGCACCTTCGTGTAGTTCCTCAGGGCAGAGGATATGCCGCAACGGCGTTCATATATTTGTTCCAATTGTTCCATGGCGTTGGTTGTATACCAGTGCTATGGTTTCACTCATCTAAAATCTCAACAACTAGTACCATGACGAAGATACAGGGTATTGCCAGTGAGTGAAATTAGATGTTCGTGTTTATTGTGGTGAATATCACGCCTATTGCGTTTAGTAAGTCCTCGAGTCTTTCGTCTGCAAACTAAGCATCTGTTGGTTTCACCGATACGGCACAAACTGACACTTTCACTCTGTGTCCAGATTGAGTCTCACGCGGATGGAGCAAACGGTATCTCACAGTGTATGAATATACAATCTGCTCCAAATTTGAGAGGGTAAATCTAGTAATCTAAACTTGCAACCGGTAAGCTAGTAGATGACCTAGACGTCATTGCTAGCCCTTGCCACATTGGAGATTCGCGGTATAGCACACTACAATCTACTCTTTGATTCACACACCCCTCATACCTTCACTCATCCCATGCCATTGCGCAACCATATACTAGCACTCCGCGACATCTACGGGCAGTTGATTGAAAGCGTCCAATATACCTTCCCACTTCACGGGCAGGTATACCGACAGTATCTGCTGATTGTCAAAAACAAACCTCCAATGCCCTCGCACAACGAGTAAATCACCATTATCTGTCTCTTGGAGAAACTTAGAATAGGGAAGTGAGGATCTATATCGCCGTAAGTGGCGAACGGAACGCTCATGCATGCGTTTATATCTAGGGTATATCGCTAATATAATGCCATCTTACGCTATCACCAAAACGCTGATGCCATGCCACAATTCTCTCTGTCCTCCGACCACAGCACGTTTAAGAGCTAGACTTTGTCAATAAGAAGCCTACATTGTGCTCGCTCTGCTTCAATGTCTCCAAGAAAACATCATCATCAACCGCAACAGCCATTTCCTCCATATCTACACCATCATCCCCCCCATCACGGAGATGTTTGGTATCGATGTGCCGATACTCCATCAGCATCCTGAGTTTTGGGATTTTTGCCTTGCGTCGGTTTTCTATCTCCTCCTCTTGGGCGTCTATGTCAACTTCACTGACCTTTTTCAAGCCCGGGAAAAGCGGCCGATCGTCAATATCTTCCTCTTCATCTGTGCAGACAGAACCTTCAACTTTCATCTCCAGTGTACCCTTGCAATCGCATGTGCAACCGAGCAGATCGTGTGTTTGGCACGTCTCGCGGTCATCTAGGCGAAACAGATCGCGTAATTCCTCTCTGGAGAAGGACGATGCTGACTGTTTGTTATCCACAACAGCATTAGCGAGACCCATCTTCATGACTTGGCGCTGGTAGATCTTCTCATCAAGGCCACCTTGGACGAGGAGCCTGTAGACTTTGCATGGTAGCTTCTGTCCATCACGGTGAATGCGGGCCATCGCTTGCAGATCCGTGGCAGGGTTCCAATCGATGTCGAAAAGCACAATGCGCGATGCACCTATGAGGTTAAGACCTACACCTCCGGACTTTGCGGAGAGGAGAAAAGCAAAATTTGTGGCTTTTGACGTCTTGTTGAACTTCTCTACAAGTGCTTGTCGCTTATTCGCAGGTGTGCTTCCGTCCAAGCGCAAGTATGTATATGACAGGGAAGTTAGAAGCCGCTCGATCATATCTAAAGTCATCGTGTAATTCGAGACTATGACAATCTTCTCTTCCGTGGTAGTATACAGCCGATGCACAAGACTGTCAAGAAGACGAAGCTTTGTGCTCGAAGCATGAGAGTTTAGGATATGCGGTGGAATCAGTGGGAGAATTGATTCTATCATCTCCGACTCTTTACCGTCATTATCCTTCTTCGATCTCAGCAATGATGGACTGTTGCAGACCTTCTTTAAGATTGTAATGAGCTGCAAGGCCATGTCCATGTTGCCATAGGCGGCCGTAAAGAGTGGCGAAGAGAGAATGCTGCGATAGGCCTCAGCCTGCGCTTTCGTCGGTCTGCAGAAAACGATGTGCTCAGTCTTTGGGGGCAGATACTTCGACAACACGTCTGCGGTACGCCGGATCATGAACTGGCTGGTCAATGAAACGAGTTCTCGCCATCGTGCCTCGCCCTTCTCCAATTCTGACTGGCTTGCATCTGGCTGACGACTCCGGAGGATGGGAGCTTCAAACACACGCTTGAATGCAGACCGTTGGCCAAGAAGGCCCGGGTTGACGAAGTCGATTGCAGTGAAGAATTCGCCCAGGTCGTTCTGAAGCGGCGTGCCCGATAAAATTATTCGTCTTTCAGTGTTGAGCGCCTGAATAGCCTGCATAGACTTGTTGTTCGCAGTCTTTAAGCGGTGGCCCTCATCCGCAATGACAATATCGACACCTGCACCCTTCTTCAGCTCATCCTGTACTGTACGCAGCATCTCATATCCGATAATCAAAACGTTGTAGGCTTTTCCCATTGTGAAGTTAGCGATCTTCTTATTCTTAGCGTCAGCAACGTAAACACCAATCCTCTCGTTGCCCAACCACTTGCGAAATTCGCGCTTCCAATTATCCACAAGGCCAGCTGGACATACGATAAGTGCCTTCGTTATAGCTGGAGGACTCTCGTGAATCGGATTCTGCTTGAGTAAGGTCCAGAGCAGTGTAATAGTTTGTAAGGTCTTCCCAAGGCCCATTTCGTCGGCCATGATAGCACCTTCGCCCTCACTTCGCATGCCCATCACGCACTCGTACAAGAATTTGACACCTTCCCTCTGGTGGTCTCGTAAATGTTTGCTCAAAACAGGGTCTACCACGACGTCCACGATTTGCTTTCCTTTGGGGACTATTGTAGGGCGCCTCATAACCAACGCGTTTGGTGTATTCGGATCATGGCGGGGTGTGATTGTCGATGGATTGCGCTGTGGAAGCACGGTATTCGACAACAACGGTGTCTTGAACTGCTGTTTCCGGTTCAAGGATGGAGTATATAAAGGAACAGCATTCTTAGTACTACCTGAAGACTCAGTCCTCTTCACTTTGGACCTGCTCACCAAAGTTGGTTTGCTCGCAGATAGAGGCTTGTATCCGGATTCCACTAGCTTGCTTGTCTGATCTGTAGATGTAGCCGCTGCCTTGCCCATGAACATGCGGCCAGACAGATAGTCTTTCTTATCGATGACACAATCGATCTCAAGCTCTTTGCCACCAATTGACAATGACGAACCAGGAAGTAACGGACGATTGCAGACGCCCTTACCCATCTCTTTGCCTGAGTCACTATCCGTGAGAATGCCATATCCATTCACCACAGCAAGCACACCGTCGCCATCCCATGTCTTATTCTTCTTGGT
This sequence comes from Leptosphaerulina australis, assembly GCA_026120165.1. Lineage (NCBI taxonomy): Eukaryota > Fungi > Ascomycota > Dothideomycetes > Pleosporales > Didymellaceae > Leptosphaerulina > Leptosphaerulina australis. The sequence continues at coordinate 28,692 of JALRMI010000111.1, forward strand.
GGTATACTTTCGCCACAGTACAGTGTAATAGCTGCCGCTCGAATCAACCGGTGGAGTCTGGGGTGGAGTGGGATTGTGAATGTCGATTATGACCTTTCGATTCGCAGGTGCCGCTCGCACCAAAGGCTCGTCATCATCAGACTCAGACAGGCACCGTTTCTTTGGTGGTGGCGGGCCGTTCAGGGTGTTGATTCTGCCAGCCACCGAGAGGGGCTTGAATGGTTTAAAAGGCTTCATCGTGCATGTGTGTTGTAAATGTGCAGCATCCCACCAGCGTGAGAGCTGAACTGTGAGTGAAGTGGCGGCTTCGTTGCCCAACGAAGAAAGAAATGACGCGAACGTGTCAAGAAAACGCGCTATCACGTGAGCATCGAAACACTACCCCTTCTCCTCTTGGTCGCATCTACATCTTTAACGCTAGGTCTATTATATTTAATTCCCCAAACTTCTCAAAAATTCCCCCTGTTACACCCTCATATTGATAAGTGTTGAGCTCGGCATAAGCTATCAAGTTTGAGGCTGTTTCAGCAAATGGCGGAAGCTGCGCATGTCAAATGCGAAACATCACATACGAAGCTTGGCAGAAGCATCTCTATCTGTATTTCAATTTTTTCTATCATATTCAAGAGAGTTCCACTAGCTCTGGTACTGCCAGGTGTACCATAAACCCGTTAGTTACTTGAAGCGCCCCTACAGATCGATATATCTTCTGCGTGTACCTGGAGATCATACAGTTTGCACCAGAAGACCCACACTGTTTCGAATCAATGAGACACCTGGCCGGCCGCGTATCTGCATAGAAGGCAACTACGTATTGGCAAGCTCAGTGGTTGGTGTCTGAGTTTTGTCTACAGGCTTAATCTCTGTGACACTGGTCGACTATGCAAGTGTACAGCAGCTATCTACCTGCAGTGAGACTATATATCGAGCCATTTTATAAGACGGATGGGTGCTTTCTTCAACGATTTATACGCACCACAAACGACTGTATATGGTTTTCGATATATTCAATCTCTCGTGTGCCAGATAAATCAAAGGTCACTCTACCCCTCTTCACACATCCAACATGAAGATCACAGCCTTCCTCTCCGCTATTGGAGTTCTCGCAGCAACCACATTAGCCTTAACTCCTAAACCCTCCAATACACACATTGAAATCAATACTGGGCTCCATATTGCCATATCGAGGCCAAGAGCCATATCCAGATTCGACACAAGAGGATCCAGCGATGCGATTTCGGGCCAGCATACCGCCCTGAAGTACCTCTCGAACACTATCCGTGACTTATCGACAGAAGCACTAAAGACCCGAAGCGCAGCACGTGGAATAAGCATAAAGACTCGTGCTAAGCCATCAGCCGGATCGACTAAGAAACGAGAAGGAACTACGGAAACTGGACAAGCAGTAGACGATCGCGGAATGAGGCTAAGCAGAAATGGAATGGGCAAGGCTTGCCAGCGGCGGATGCGAACTGCCAAGATTGAGAGACATGAGCTCATAATTCCACCCATGTGGCTTTGAAATAGTCATCAGAGTGCCCACCTCTTAGAAATAGATAACATAGCTTTTCCTTGCGTTTATTCTGCTTCACAGTCATTTTCATACCCTGACTCTGCCGGCAGTGCACTGGAACAAAGTAGTCTTGTACGAATCCAATAGCTCTTTCATATGATGTACCAAACTTCTAGACTTCCTTGCAATCACGAGGGCACATATACAAGGGTTAAGTAGGCCTCCGGAACCGCCGACCGCATATCGGTGTACTGCCTTGACCCGTTTCCAAACCCATCCGAATGTGCTCTTACTTGCTGCTTCATCGTGTGATCCAAGACCGACCAGCTCTCGGACTTGAATTTCTAAGGACTGAGGTCAACGGCTGAATCGCATTTAGGGGGAGGTAGGATATCCCGAGCAGCGTACGGGAATACCAGGTGGGACGGTGCATATCCTCTTATCCTTTTAGTCGTTATATTTAGGGGGGGGGGGGGGGGTGCTTGCTTGGAATTTAGTGAGAGAAGTCTTGTACAGAGTCATGAGAGAGAAACCCTCGTCTACTGCTGCGTCTAGGTAGGGCAAGGCCTCCAAATCGGGTTGAAGAGCGAAGAAGCAGGGCCTGACCTGGCCTTCTTTGACTGTTTGTCCAACCTCTCTCCAATCTTCAGTCTTAGAGAACAGAAAAGGACGCAAGCAAGAGCATGTGCACACTTGCCAGCGTTCCCGCGTCAACCAAATTCTCCGCTTTAATCGTCATCTTCACCACTCTTTCTTGTCTGCAATCAAACCTGACTTTCCAAGATTTCGTGAATACAGGATATTTGATTTGTCTTATCACTGCAGTCATCACTGCCACGCACAACGTTCTTCGATTGCTTTTAGTACCCAACTCCTTGCACACGCACTACCCACACCATTTCATCAGTGCGCCCGAATCATGAATTGGGAAGGAAAGCCTTCGTAGGGCTAAGGGCGCATGATTGGAATTTGATTCACTGTGAAGCGGCATCGATCCTGGACTGCGCAGAAACTGAGAACATTTCGATAAGAGCATCGTCGACCATATCGTCCCGAAAGCCCAGGGTTCCTAACTATCTCGCGACTCTGTACAGGTGTAGACACCGCACGAAAATACTACTGTAGGGTGGTGTTTTACAGTCTTTGCGAAGAGGGCGGAGTATCGGTAAGCGCAGTGCTTTGTATCACTACAAGCTGCATGCGCTTTGTTACTGATAGTTTAGTGATAGATGGTACAATGTAAACAATTGAAACCTCCGCACGGATTCTGAGATGCCAGTCTCTTTTGTGGAAGAGGACAGGTATAAAGGAGCTTTGCATAAAAAACAAGCTCATCAACGTACACTCTCTACCGTCCTAGTAGTTGTATCTCGGGCCTGCCGATGTGCGCGTCGCACCTTCTGAAGGAGTTGAAAGCAATTCAGAGGATGTTGCGTTAGTAATCATTGCAGAACTTGAGCCTGGCCTGTCCACTCTTGATTTCTATCAAGAAGATGTAGGTAGTGTGGAGTAAGTAGATGACAACAGCGATTATGACATGTAGCCAGTAGGCTATGTGAGCTTTTCTGAGGTCATAAGTGATGCATCAATGCTTCCACGAGCGAACCGAGTGGTAGGGCTCAGGTAAGAGAATAGTAAGATTCTGAATGCACAACGAGCATTGTCTGCTAATCCGTAGGCTTGTTCCTAAACGCCATTTGATGCATGTACAATCCGAGCTCAGTCTCGCGTAGCAGCTGAGAACTCACCTTTGTAGTACTGCGAAGACGGTCAGCATGTAATTGGCGACCTGTGGGTTTGTACTGCACCAGGATGCCGGACCTCAAGAAAGGTAGCACTTACCTCTGAGACATTCTTCGCCAACTTCGTGTCCCTCAGTTTCGTCTTGGCATCCGGAATCTTCCAGTTGTTGACACCCCACCACCATCTGCGTATCTTTGCGCCTACGCTCTGTCCACTAAATTTAGCAGACCTGTTCCAATGCCGCCAACCGCTGAGAATGAGTGTCCACACCACACCCTGCGCAAAGCACATAAAGACCTGCATCGAATCAACATCAGGTTATTCAAATTCTATGTCGACTGTATCTACCTGGTCTCGTAATGTAATCCATGCTACGCCCTGCCATGATTCTGCCCTCTCTATGCTCTTCAGGTAGCTCTGTTCGAATCGAAGATCTGGTAGTGGAGGCATCGTCTGATTTCGTGGCTTCGGGTTTAATTTGCTGACTGGAATCTCATCTTCGTCGATATCTGAGTTGACGTCAACATTCCTGTCAACTGTAACAGGCTGCTTCTCGGATGCGGCGGTCGATGGGTTGAGATCGTGTCGCGGTGAAGGGTGACGTTTGATGGAGCCAAACTGTAATGTAGATGCAAGCTCGCTGACGCCAGGTTCCTCCATCGTATGATATCCCTGAGGGTTTGATGCTTGTTGACGAGAGCTGTAGTGATACCTCGGAGTTCCATCTCCATGTCTTGGCAGCTTGACGTTTACAGCCCCTGCTCCACTAGCGGCGGCGGGACCCTAGAAGTCGACAGTGGACCCCACGAAAGCTCATAACAACCCCATACACTTTAAACCGCCACTCTACCTAATTCTTACTCCTTCACGCGCGCTGAAATGGGGAACCAACCGTCTGCGATCCTCGATAACATAGCCTCTGGCTCGAATTGTAAGTGCAGAAAGAGCGAGCGTCACTGCTCGTGTGCATGCCTGCGGGGCTGAAAACCAGGTGCTAACACATGCCAGTTGACCGTGAGGAGGTCGATAGACTGAGAAAGAGGTTTATGAAGCTTGACAAGGTGCGATAGTTTTGATTTATGGTATCTGTACGCAGAAAGCATTGTTAATGTGATACAGGACAACTCAGGTACCATCGAGCGCGACGAGTTTCTAGCCCTTCCTCAGATCTCCTCGAACCCTCTTGCAACACGAATGATTGCTATCTTCGATGAGGATGGTGGTGGTGACGTCGACTTCCAGGAATTTGTCTCTGGCCTCTCTGCGTTCAGTAGCAAAGGGAACAAGGAAGAGAAACTGCGGTTTGCTTTCCGCGTATATGACATTGACCGTGATGGTTACATCAGTAATGGCGAGCTCTTTATTGTGCTCAAGATGATGGTTGGAAGCAACCTGAAAGACCAGCAATTACAACAGGTGTGTACACATATATTTGAAACTTATAGTAAACGCGAACAAAAGCACTGACGCCTTGTACAGATCGTCGACAAGACCATCATGGAGGCTGACCTGGATCGTGACGGCAAAATCAGCTTCGAGGAGTTTACCAAGATGGTCGAGAACACGGACGTATCGATGAGCATGACTCTGGACCAGTTTTAAGCCGCCTTTCTAATAACGACTAAGATGGCATACTGGGCGCACTTCTCCCGGCGAGGCGTTTGTGGTGTTTTGGGCCTATATGGACGGCTTTGACGATATCTAAATCCATCAGTACACGATCGATCTCTGCGGACTTCTATCACTAACCTGCTTGTCGCACACTGAGATATGGACAACGCTGACACGCGCTGCTAAATGACTTGCAGGTAATGAATCACTAGTAGCCCCTCTGACGGAATGAGTCCAACAAAATGGCATGAATATTCGCTTTGGGATACCCCGAAAGCAACCTACTCGACATACGAACGCAACGCTTGTTTCCAAGAGCACAGCGCCCAGCATATTCACGCTAGCGTCAAAAATAACAGTTGCTGCGTTTCTGGAGGCACAGAAGGTACCAAAAATCCCTTTGAAGGGCAACGACGTATTTCGTACGGGTTGTGAGTAGCTCATCAACTGCCCGTAAGATAAAAACATTCATTCTCGTGGTACCCATAATCAAAAGTGCACACCTACATGCATACTCTCATCATAACAATCAGTATGTCCGGCGAAGCATAAGTATCATAATCAAACCGTGCAAGCTTACCTGGTTAATGACGTACTTGCAGTATGCAGGCATATTCAAGAAAGCCACTGATTTCTAAAATCAGGCCCGGTTCTCGAATAAGAAACGATACCTCAAATCAAACTCCATGCAGTGATCTTCTTTTGGAGGTGTTTGCCTTGTTTTGCCGATCGCATTCAGAACGGCCAATCTGTGCGTAGCGCATCCTCTGCGTTTATCTCTATTATGGGAGTTGTGCTTGCCGTACGTCGATGCCTACTCTGCAAAGCAACATAACAGAACAAGCGAAGCATGAGAAATGAGGGAGTCAAAACCTCCATCTACTTGTTTGATGCAAGTTCTAGCCGCCGCCTCCTAATACTTTGATCGGCGTAGTGTAAGATTGTGATACTAATTCTGACTCCTTTGTCATTGGGACACAACCCACAGTAAGCACATCGCCTTATATTCTCCTTGGCAGTCGTTATCACGCAGAGATTGTAACATTCGATTCTAAGCTTTGGCAAATTCGATGTTTGGCCGCCTGCTTAGAATAACGGTCAGGCCTCTGTGATGACAGTCTTCCTGTTAATCAACTAGGAGACTGAATGTACAGTAATTCACCACTGAGATTCAGGGTTACCATCAGTTGTAAGGGTTGTCGCGCGAATATGGCATCTGACCGACAATAACATTGGAACACCTTCCTCGAGTTGCACGCATCTCGTACCTATAAACCTGGTTTCTTCATATTGGCTGTTAACCACACATTTAGCTTGAAACGACAGATCGGCTTCCTAAGTCGTGCATTCTGGAGGATCGCCTGCAGTAGGCAAATAGGTGATTGCCAAGTGTGCCTGTACGAATGCAGTTTTAAGAAGCTACCCGGAGTCAGGTGCCATGAGTCTGCAATGTTGAGTCAGCTTCGCGTAACTCATTGCTAAGACGCTATCTCGCTCCTTCCGTAGCTATAACTTATCATATCAATCAATCCAAGCTATCTGTTACCGCTTATCATTTCGCCATATCAATTGCGGGTTTCAAGTCGAAACACTTGCTATCTAGCTTATTTCCATTGTGAGAGTACATGTTTAACACAGGCTTCATGGATTATTGGAGGTTGGCGCCAAACTTATAGATTCTTCAAAAGTCAGATAGGAAATGACTTACACATGTTATCTTATAAATGAAACTCCACATCATTTTACAGATTGTACGCTGGCTATGAACCAAGTGTCTGCTATTACATGAGACAACGTATCCACTGAGACACTAATGCAGTGATCATCAACATACGTATCAAGTGAGGAAACGGAAATGGTGGGGGGAGAGTAGGCCTGGAGAATACCAGTACAGTTATGTTTGGCCAAAAGCAAGTTCATACAAAGAAGATTTAGTATGTTCTCAAGAAGTACTATAGAACAGTACATAATTCAATCGTTCAGAAATTCTTCTGCAACCAAATTAAGATTGTCGACGGGCCCCTGCTGTTATCCACCGACGAATTGTAAGCAACTACGGTATCGAGGCTTGGCTTTTGAGAGCTAACAATCAGACTGGTATCAGGAGAAATCTTCTCCAAGTTGCCATGTGTCATTCACACCGGCAGCCGATTGATTACCTGTTGCTTTTCGACCAACCGATACCTTATAGCAATTTTAAAGTAATGTGTTGGACCGGCACCTCCACCCACAAGGTATACAGTGAGTTGCGTCTTAGATGACATGTTTTCACGTTTTTACTTTCGGTTTGTGTATATATTTGCTCATTGCACTTCGCTCAATACAACGACCTTCTGCTTCCTTCGTGTCTGTCATGTCCCATATCTGACATAATGCCTTTGTTGCAATAAAAACTTGCGAACAAAAATATAAATGTGCAAAGCAGCAAATGGTTGTGTTATCTGTTCTGCTGTTTTCTCTTGTATATTTATCTTAGTTCCAATGAAACCGTGGTACATGACATGCAGTTTCACATATCCTAATCCAAAGGGCACTCATCAAAGCACGAAAGAACACTGAAGCATAACATGCAGTGGCCTTATTCACCTAAACTTCACAGATTTCCTGATCAGCTCCTTCTGCGCATGTTCCATCTGATATAACTCAAATTATACGAGAGCCTACGGTGATCAATCGTGCCCGTATTTTCCACAACATCCGACTTCTAACCGTTGGAATTGCCTCTGAATCCATCACTACGGTCAAAAAGTGGAGTAAATAAATATAAATGTATTAAAGTATACGGCTGTGGCCGTATATTTTTGGTAGATTAACCAAAAACGCTCCATTTGAAGAACCACACTCATAAAAAAGTAATACCCTTTGGTATTTTACCCCCTGTTTCCGTGTAAATGAATGGGTATTCGTTCATCAGGTAGGTGTTAAATGTGGTGGGAGCAATTGGCGGCTGGAGAGATGCTACCTGTGCTGGTACGCTAGTCCATAGAGTCACAATGTCATGCGATCAAAAGATTAAATTATTTCCCGGTTTTCCATGATTGTTTTACCTCCTCGAGGTGTAGCGAATTTCACCTCACTTTTTGACCGTAGTGATAGTGCCATGATTTTAAAGGTTGGAATGGAGAGCAGGTAATGTTTTTGCAGATCATGCTCAACTCTACTTGAGTTTTATTCTTGTCCAGATCTTTGGCGGTACACGTGGGCCAACTAGATGATAGTTGCCGTGATCCACCCCCAGGTGTGAACCTCAACGTAACGCAGATCAGTGACTCATCTCGCTGATTTGGGGATAAACCTGTCGATCTCACCTCGCATTCACGAAATACTAGTGTCCCATAATTTACATGGACCTAAAGAGACCTAAGTTCTTCGTAACGAGTAATATGTTGGATCACCGACTGAAGGGTCACGCGTGTACGAGCCATCAGACGCCCTCTCCCTTCCAACACTGTCAAGCAGCGCATCATATCGTGACGACACCATCTACGCTCAATCTATATGCGGACATTCGACCAACAATAATCACGAACCCTAACGGATGAGTTGGGTGACTAGTGGCCAATCTGCTATCTGCCCGCTGGATTTAGACCACGAACTTCGGGAGTATGGGTGAGCTGAACTGTGAGCATCCCCAGCACTCGTCGCCTTCCATATACAGCTCTCTGCATGACGACTGGTATAGGGGGCTCAGATACTTGTCTCGACTAGAGTCTTTTTGGGGTGCCTTGGGAATAACGACGGTCTGATCAAAGCTGCGAATCTTCAGGAGGACGATCTGACCTGGCATGAAAGACTACATGGAACAACGAGCGTTGGAGATATCATAGCGCTGCCGGGCTTTAACAGTTCATTTCCGCCAATATGTGTGGGCCTGGTCCGGGGCACTACTCAAGCCCGTTGTGACTCGGTTGGTCGCCTTGGAGGCCACCGTCAGTCTTATCACGGCTCAACGTGACAAATTAGACTCTTCTCGATGTAGAAAAGTTAGAAATCATTCTTTACTTAGACCCTAAGAGTGAGGATCTATCGTAGGTGGACAATTTCGACGTATTATTCTCTGGAGACAACACCATGTCAGACAGTGAGTTCTCCACCGCTACGACATACCGACCTTAGATATCGGCTCCTACAGGTTCGGAGTCATAGATTTTTCGTCCTTGTCCAGGATGTAGGTTGGGGTTTACCTATATGGCTGACCATAAAAGACATGCCAACACTGTGCAAAGTGAGACAGAGCTACAGATGCGCTTTCAATGAATCCGCCAGAGCCTACAAGATATGGTCACGTCTTGATAGCTTCAAGAAGTACATGAGGCTTCTCAATCCTGCGGGTATGGAGACTCTAGTGCAATAGTCTCTTACAGAGCGTCAGGATCCTCCTTTGTCAACGACCACACTCGTAACGAGGCCACAACCAAGAATGTCTGGACCAAGCCCGGGACCGTTGAGATCTCATACCTGTTCTTGGGTACCATTATATTACTGCACGCTCGTTTCTTTCTAGCTCAAGTTAATAGGATAAAACTGAGTTTTGGAATGGACTTGAGTGTTGCCAAGCCCACCGCATGTTATGCATTAAGTTGCTTCATCACTGGGATAAATGGCTGCTCAACCAAGCTCCTTGACAGGACAGGACACACACAGATGGACCGCCTGCTGCGCGAAAGGTACACAGCGAAGTAGGCAGAACAGTAGCTCCTGGACACAGGCCTACTGGAGTATCTCCAAGTAGCGCTCAAAGTCGAAGCCACAGACACAGGGTACTGGACGCCGTTCGCCAACGCCTAGAGGTTGCCATACCCCCTCACGGCCTGAATACCAAGGCAGCAGAGACAAGGTGGTGCGCTGTAGGTGGACAGGATAAGGAGCTGTTGACTAATGTTCCGTAGTGAACAACCTAAGCCTGGCCTGCGCGACGGCGCCAAGAAAGGGCTAGTGTGTGGAAAGAGAATGCTAAAGGATAGAATAAGTAGGGTTTTAAGCTGTGGGCGTAACCAGCAGCTCTGTTTGCCCTTAACAAAATAACATAGTCTCCACAGTGTCAGCACGCTCATATAGCGCTCGGTAGCACTTTAAACTCCGGATTATTTATTTATTTTAATGGCTGCTCAAGCAAAAAACTGCCGAGATTTCTTGCATTAAAACTGGGTGGTTAGGGATTACAGCGTCGAATCCGATCTTTTTAAAGCCGTTACCTTCACACCATCCTACTTTTCGCCCATTTCGGGACCTGGTTCATGCGTTGAGCTGGGCAAGTTAGCTTTTCCAATAATGGAAAAGCAAACGCGAACCCGGGTCTGATGTATTGACTTCGCAGATCCTGTTAAATCCAGAACAGGCCCTTTGCGAACAGCTTGCAATAATGTTATATTTTGGCGCCAGCTTCTTTCTTTTGAAGCAGACCAGAAGACTCCAAGCAAATATTCACAGCATCGAGAGATAAAGATGGTTGTTGGAAGTTGTTACGGTTGAGATGTCTTTATGAGAGGCCAGTAAAGGTGACCGGGTCGTCTAACTTGATTGGGACAAAGACATCAAATGTACATCGGGCGGATGTACGATGTCGCTTCGTACACTGGTACCCGAGGGCCCTCCGCACATCGGAAGCACGCACCGTACAACGCGCCCTCACCATTAGTATAAGTAGACAACCAGCAAGAGATAGCAATCAAAAATCAATCACAATCAACCCATCTGCTCACCTCGTTGCAACGACTGTTGTTGGTTCACCTATCACCTATGTGATACCCTTTGCCGTGTCAACAATGGTTAGAAAGTGTGGTCAAGTTTGTGCCTACGGTATAGTTTAGGTATGTCGTAACTCAGATTAATTTTTCAATTTTCGCAAGTGTTTGCAGCCTGAAACCGAGGATAGGTTAGAGCAATGCTGTGAGAGTTCACTATATTAAAAGCTTGTGCCCGAGGAATTTCCAGACGTTTATAAAGACTGCCTACATTCTCTTTCTGCGTCAGCTCTGCGCAATCTCACATCTATTGCCATGTATTAATCGATTCACATCAGAGCACATGGGAGGATCTGATCGCACAAGCAGCAGCAAAATGCTGATCACCTGTTCACTTCTGCCGGAATTGTTGTATATACGTAGTGGCCCTTCACTTCAGCAGGATCTGTTACAGGGTAACCTACCCTCTAGAATTGCTGCTCAAATTGCTGGAGGCTGTTGCAAATCAAACGGCCTACTGATACCTGAAGCCAACGCGCATAGGTTGTATATAATCCATTGAGATACTCGAGAGCCACGTGGAGAGGCGAGTTCGACTCTATGCCGTCGTCCTCACGGAACATAATTCTGCGACAGTACTGCGCTCAGGCTCAATTTTGAGCTGAGAGAAAAGCTACCGTAAAGGCTTCGGAGACACGACTGTCGATGATTGTGCCAGGCCCACTGTCTGGTGAGCATGGCAGTACTGTCATGAAACCCTGCTCGCTATTTTTGACACTCTGTTTCGGAATCACCTTCTAAATTTGTAAGCTTGGGCTGACAATGGCTGCCTTGTGGCTGTGACCTTGATGTCCTTTTCACTGCGAGTTCCAAGGGCATTAGGGAGCTAACCCGTATTAATGAGAGACTACTAAGTGAGGATAGCAACGGGGCGCTTTGGTACTAGTAGTTTCCTGATAGCCACTGTAGAGTCGGACTTTGGTTACGGCTCAGGCATGATTCCCATTCGTGGATGATTGACTGGCCTTCGAATTCAACAAATCTCGAGGCATAGTATGATCTAGGGCTGACTCAAGTCTTATATTTTGGAGCAAGATCAAAGATACCAGATTGGTGGGTAAGTCATGTTGAGAAGATAAGTTTAAAATCCTGACAACGTGAATGCCTGCATCCAAACTCCCAAACGGTACCTTGACTGACGGCAGATCAGATAGAAGAGCTTGTTTTCGACGTCCTATGATAGTATTTGGCGTAATATCTCAATAGTAAACATCATGTCCTCGGCAATCAGCCATGCTACCGACAATTTTCGTCGCTTTTTTTTCGTAGGGATTTGTGCTTTATCCCAAGTCCGTAATGACTGGATTTTTGCTCAGCGTAAAATCTCACGCAATTCTTAGAATTCCTGGAAAAACTAATTCATAGAAAGATTTTATTATTTTTAAGATGTGGCCTGCATATCCTTTACACGCTAAGCTACGCATCTTGCATTGGCGGCCTTGCGCCTTCATTACTGTAAATCGTCCAACATTAGTTTGATGCGCATCAATTCTTCTCGGAAGCTTCTTTTTGCGCCATCATATGGTCATTTCGCTGTGCTAGTGCCTTTCCTCAAGTAACGTTTCTTGCCCACTCCAAGCCTGTTCATCCCTTCGCATCTGATCCTCCATCGCCTTGTTTCTTCCTCCGTACACTGCCAAACTCGTGCTCAAATCTTCCTCACTAAGTTCCTCCCTGAATGTGCTGATTTCGATATCGGTTTTTCTCTGAATACCCCTGCCGCTCCCACCTTGCAGCTCGTGAAATGGATGTGATACACGGTCTGGATCAGAGTGTTTCACTTTCGTCGGATCCTTCGTGATACCGTATGCCGGCCGCGACAGATAATTGGTGGAGACAAATTCGAAGAGAAAACGTAGGTAAGGAAGGGACGCACATGTTATCCCAATATGGCTTTCCGCGATGATGATAACAACTCCGGGCGGACCGTAGCGCATCCATTGTTCGGTGCTGTACATGGCGACGAGTAGCGAGAGACGGGTGAATGAGAGACCAAGGTTGCTGCGATCATAAGTAAGAGTTCTGGACTGAATCGTGCGAAAAGGCGCTTACACAAGGCCAATGGAGAAGGCGATGATAAGTTCAGCGCGAGACCTGAAGGGTAGGTTGAGCTTGTAGAGGTAATGTGCCGGCCAGATATAGACAATAATATCGAAGCAGCTGTTCAGAGTCAAGATCGCATAATCTTGGTCCCGTGGACTACGACAAAAGTAGTCATCGATGGTTTTGTCCCAGTAGCTTTCAAGGGGTCTGAACAAACAATCAGCTTCGTCGTCTTTTTTGCCAGGGCTATGATGTGAGTACTCACGAGCACTGGAACAATGTGCTGAGCCCTGCCCATAACGAGTATACGACTTGCAGTCCGCACAGGCCCCAGCATAGCCAGCGATTTGTCTGTGAAGGAAACAGCTTAAGGTAGGTCAAGAGGATCGAAATCCGGATCAAGCTGTAGCACATAGGAAACATGGAGAACAGAGCAAGACTGATTCGGCCGATAGGATAGTTGTTCTTAGCAGGGACGAGATCCAGTTCTAGGGCATAGCCTAGATGATACAGCCGCCACACCAGGGCGGTCATGGATATTGCCATACACGTTGCAATGAGGAGTATAACATCATCCTATGGTGGTCAGATACGAGGAATTGATGTGCAGAGTTGCACTTGGGTTTGTGACGCATATGAAGGTGGACAAAGAACACCGGATATAAACGAGACGATGAACTCACAATGGACACGATCTTCTTGATGCTTCGGTTCGACAACCGCAGCGTAAAACAAATCACTGCCACACACAAAGTTGTAATTTCAACGCCGTAGAACAGACCGTAGTTTGGTGCCATAATAACGGTTCTGACAGCGGGTGGCTTCACAGACCCGCCAGTTCGCCCACGATTGAAGTCTATCGGTTAAGAAACCGGTCGAGGAGTGTGGAAAGGTCCCCGACAGTTGTTGTACGGACCATCAATCAAGTAGCATTTCGCTGCCCCAGTGGCTGCTTGTTCCTCACCATTAGTCGTGGACAATACATCCTTGCTCTCAAACTACCGGCTTTACTTCGCTGCAAGACGACGATCATTCGGCACTACTATCCCGGCGTGCTCGAGCGCTCGTCCAAAAGATGTCCAGACGACGTCCATAAGACCTCCTTCGACCTGCCCTTTCCGCTTGCTGCAAGCTCCTCCTTCTTGCAATCTCTTCAACAGGACCTCATGCAATCTTCTGCTTGCGTTACCCACATAAGACATCCACTGAAGGGCCGATCAGTTCTCCCCGACATTACATGATCCTGAAGGATTTATGCGGCGTAGAAATGCTCGGCCAGGTAAATTCCGCACCAATCAAAGGTGCGACAACTAAAGAAATTTACCGGGAATTGATGCGCAATAGAGGCGCCTGCCGCTTAGTTGACGGATGCTCCGACTACGTGGACCCTTGAAGAGCAGCCATGCGCAGGAGTAGCCTCACTTGGATATTTCGTAGTTCCTGGATGGATCTGGTCTGATGTGTTCCATATTAATGAGTGACATGAACAGACTAAGATGTGGCGATACATTGTGCTATCGCTTATCTTATCGGATCTCCTCACGGTTGCGCAAGTCAGCCGCACATATGCACCAACCTCCTCCACATTTTGCTCAAAGTTACTTTCCCCTCAGCTGAACCTGTCAGCCCTTTTCCTAAAAGTGCTGGAAGGTACAATGTGTGTTACCAAAGATAGTGCATCGTTGCATTTGACTCTCGTAAATTTCCACTATGGATCATTAAGTACCAGCCGCAAGGGTTACCATAGCGTTGTGCACGGCGCACCAGCACGCACCAGCCATCGGAGTCTGGCACCACAGCGTCATCTTCCTTCGTGTTGGCAGAGCGGACCAGATCTCAGCTCGCCAAGTTGGTTTAGAGCTCATAGGTGATCACGCCTAGCCAATCTCTTATGTGAGTGATATATTCACGCCATGGCCACTATGTATTTGTCTCGCCATCCTTCCGCAGTCAACCTCGAGTGTAGAACAAGATCTCGCATTCAAATCGGTACTACTCGAGATCACTTACATACAAAATGAAGGCCACACAAACCTGGGGGATCCTGTTCTCGACGGCACTGCTTGCCAGTGCTGCTCCTATCGCTGAGAACTGCACATCTGAAGCCGACTACGATGTCATCGTCGTGGGTTCTGGTCCCGCTGGACTCATCGTTGCCGACCGCATGAGCGAGGCTGGCAAGAAGACTCTTCTCCTTGAGCAGGGTGGACCTTCGTACTACATTACCGGTGGACGTGAGCGTCCTGGCTGGTTGAACGGGACTGAGCTCAGTCGTGTCGATGTACCTGGTCTTTATAAGGTATGGTTTTTCATATCTTGCATTGCATTGCAAACAAGGCTGACAACAGCAGTCCATCTTTTCAGTGGCTGGCAACCTCACATGTGCATCAGATGTCGTCAACGCCTTTCAAGGCTGCACTGTTGGTGGTAACACTGCCATTAATGCTGGTCTCTTTTTCCAGCCCCCGGCATCTGACTGGGATCTCTATTTCCCTAACGGATGGAAGAACTCTGACATGCAGAGCGCGATTGCAAAGGTCCATGCCAAGCAGCCATCTACCGATAATCCGTCAGCAGATGGTAAGCGCTATCTGCAGAGCGGGTTCGACGCTGCCAGGGAGTGGCTCGTAGAGGGCGCAGGCTATGCAGAAGTCGGCCTGAACGACGGCTTGGAGAACCACCAGAAAACCAAGGTTTTCGGCCACCCCATCTACAACTACGAGGGTGGCCAGAGGAGCGGACCGGTCAAGACCTACCTCCAGTCTGCGCTCCAGCGCTCTAACTTCCACTTTCAAACTGGTACCAAGGCTGTCCGCGTGATTCGCGACGGTCAGACAGCAACTGGCGTTGAGATCCAGATCAAGGGCTCGAACGCTACCTCTATTGTCAATATCGCCAAGGGCGGACGTGTTGTCCTCTCTGGTGGTGCCCTCCTCAGCCCTCAGCTTCTCATGTGGTCCGGAATCGGAGAGGCAGCTACTCTCCGCAATCTCTCTGCGTCTGGCCAACTCACTCTTCCCGCAAGCCAGTGGATCAACAACAGCGCTGTTGGCGACAAGGTCTTTGACAACCCGAACACTTTCATTGAGCTCTTCTCCGACTCAATCTCCTCCTACAACTACAACTACACAGACCCCATCCCTGCCGACCGTGAACTCTACTTGAAGTCGCGCTCCGGACCCTACTCTTTCGGCTCGCAGACCAGCGCGTTCTGGGACTTCATCAAGCAGGGCAACGAGACCGTCGGTTGCCAGGGTACTATCGACTCTTCAGGCGCAATTGACTTTACTGAGAACGGCACTATTACCCTTAACGTATACGGAACCTCTGGTTTGCGTTCATTCGGCCGTGTCGGTCTTGATGCTAATGGTATTGCGACCCCATCATCCGGATTCTTCTACTCCGACAAGCGCGATGCGCAGGCTGTTGGTCAGTTTATCTACAACATCTTTCAAGCTTTGCCCAAGAACCTGAAGCCATTGAACATTGCTGGTAACTCTACCCTTGAGGAAATCACAACCTGGGTCAGCTCGCCTTCGGACTACACTCTCGGCAATGTTCAGCACTGGTCCAGCAGCTGCAGATTTGACACTTGCGTCGATGTCAACGCGAAGGTAATCGGTACTAGCAACATTCACGTTGTCGATGCATCGATCAGCGCTCCTTTGACCACAAACCCGGTCCTAGGTACTATGATTGTCGCTGAGCGTGCTGTTGAGAGGATCCTCGCACTGTGAAATGTTGCGGATGGTAAGGTGTAATCGTTCTGTGGCATAATTAGCATTGATGGCGCAAGGGAAAGTTAAAAGATACCATCCTTATAATGAATTGAGAAACACGACCCAACTATCGTCACCTCACCACTTTGAGCAAACCCAGTTCCAATTGCATCCTTACCCCTCGTTATCTATCAATTCAACGAATGATTCTTTCAGGCCCCAAAACATTCCTTGATGTCACCATCCTATCCAATACATAATCGCTGGTCTCCGACGCCAACGTCCCAGCTCTCAGCACGCGACACAGCACCGGAAACAGCAGCCTCTACGCCTATTCCACGTCCTCACACTCGTTGATCACCACACCCATAACATGCCCCTGCACTCATCTTGAATGCTTGAAAGCCATATCTGTTCTCTCACTCTTCCTGCCCAAATCATGCGAGCAGAGCACCGGAGCAAAGAGATCGCAACATAAACAGATAGAGAGGTGCAGGATGTCATCTAGGGTTTGAATGTGGACCGAGATTACACTGCGACTTCATTGTTTGATTGTTGAACCTGAGGTCGGGATATTGCGGGCAGATGTAGGATAAACGTTTTCGGATGCGAGGGTAAGATATGCGCTTATTCTGTGCAGACCTTGGGCAAAATATTGGAAGGTGCGGTCGAACCAGGGCTTGATACTTGGTTGAAGGAGAGGCACAGATAAAGCATTGGGGGATAAGACGGCCGGTGGCAAGGAAGTGAAGAGATTGAGCTGGTGAAATCCCGGGGATAGATTTGAGTTGATCGCGCACCTGTTTGAATGCGTAAGAAGACATCGCTCTGGCATAAGTATAAATACCTCCAACCACTTACCTGACCCAGAGAAGACTAAGTGCTTCCTACCTCAATCCTCAAAGCTAAGCATGCTCAGTGTGGCTTCCAATTGTCCTGCGTCTGGAGGGCTTGCTTTCCATACTATTACCGGTTTCAAACACTGCTTTCGATTACCTCTTGTTCCATTGTTGGTGTGCTGAACTCTTTCCTCTTAAGGTTTAAACATGGGTACACTGTGTAAGCCAGCCTGGTCATTAGCCTTGCGTCATGCAGCCGTTGAACCTTCAATCGATGGACTACAAGCCTATTGATTACGCGTGTGTGTACTATTACACAAAAAATTGAATAGAGACATCTTGTAAAATTGACGGTCGCTACAGCAGTCAGTAAGCTAGTTGTACAGTTTCGAACAGAGTGGTCTCCTCATACAGCGTATATCGAGCAGCGTAATGCGAAACCACAGATTCGCCTCATCGGTCCACAACACCCACACAAACTTGGTACTGCCCGGTCCATGGGAATGGGCGTCGCAATGGTGCTCTTCGAAGCGATGTTGATCGGTTGTGGGATGGCTGTGGACTACTGGCTTAATAGGCCTTGAATCAAATGAGTTACAAGACTGCTCAAGGAAACAGGCCGTACCACAAATGGCGCTCAGTGACATCACAATCGCGATGATGAGTGTATACTCTAGACTAATCAACGATTTAAGCGTAGTGTCGAGTTCTATTTTGTTAAGTGAAATATATATATATATATATATATATTGTTGGAACCCAAGATGAGGATCAACAACGGCTATGCAAGATGTCGGCTGTGTGATAAGGGGATCAACATCAAGATGTATATCGGACCGATGTCCAATATACCTTCGTGAAATGATGCCCAATGCCCCTTCATACACGGACGACTGGAACATACGGTGGGGATGGGAGATCACGTGTCGTCTCTCATCATTCAGATAAAGAGATGACGAGCCAAAGGTAGATAGAGAATAGAGAATCAATCAATGCATCATCGTTAGACTACTTTTTCCTTTTCATCACTTTAGCACTAGTGCTAAGAGGCTTACCAACATATATATATAAACTCTCATGACATCTGATCGAAATAGGAAGAAGACACCTTTGCTTGTAATTTAATGCTGTGATCAACGAGTAGCTTAAGAAACCGCAAAGCAAGCTGTCCCACCAAACACCTCCAAGTATCCACTATTACTTCCTTATTACCCTAACACCGCTACGCTTCATGTCAGTGCGCCAGAGATGTCAACAGTCAAACAAATCCAAATATGGGGTCTCAGACTTGCTTGTTTGACGTTTTTGCAACGTTCGAGTTTGTTTGCTTGACTTGGCAAGGCTTTTGGAGTTGAATTTGCTTGCTTGCTTGATCATATTTGAGGAATCCGATCTATCTCAAAGGGGACTAGTATAGCATTGCAGGGTCCGGCTCTTCCCACTTGTTAATGCTAAACTCTTTAGTGAGCTTATTGTCGTCGTACTCTGCTGTTGCTGTTGCGCTTGGAGGCTTAAAGCCTGCGCTATCCCATCACTGTGCACAAACCAAAGCAGCCAGTAACTGACTGCCTAACTTGCGCATCGGAGGCTCCATTATATCACCAGTCTTCGAAAACAACCGTTCACAATCAGCGCTGAAGGCAGGGATACTCAACACATCTAGCGCTAATCGTGACAAATTGGAATACTTTGAATGAAGCTGCCTCCAGTATTGGACAGCTGTGCAGCCCTCTTTGTACTGATCTGACGTCCACATTGGCTCTCTAAGCCAGCTTTCCAGTACATCTTCTATAATATCCTCGTTGTCATTATCGAGGGCTGAGTCGATCGCTTCGTCAAAACTGCTTATTGGAGCTTTTCGTGCTGCCGCTATCGACGTGGTTTCCCGAGTAGGCTTGTATTCGCTCCACAGAAGTTGGAATCTTGCGTGCATGTAGCTTAATTGTGTGTGTTTGTTTCTCCAGAAGACTTTGAAGTAGGTTTTGTAGCGCGGGTGGAGAGCTGTGGCAGCGTAGTAGACAGGAACGGTAAGCAGCTTTCCGAGATAATCGACTACCTTCTTTCTTGCAGCGCGTAGGTTAATGGCCGGGTTGGCTGGCTGCCGTAGCCTTCGCGCTTCTTCCACGAAGGCTTTGGCGCGCGATTTGGACGTTTGGTGGCGGGTTCAGCTGCTTCGTTAGGCTCGTGGCTTCTTATTAGGGACATAACAGGCGTTGATTCAAGCAGTTAAGTTGGAAGATAAGTTAAAGAAGGGGGAACCGGCGAGCGTTGACGCGCTGAGTACGCGTAAAACGCGGTCGGCTGGCCAACATGAACATCATGCCGCCAAGGCTTACTGCATGGATGTGTGCACCCACATCAATCGAAATAGAGAAAAACTAACAACGGTTTTTAATTCAGCAGCATCATTTTCATCATTCAGCTTATAGGCTAGTAAATTAATAAAGGCGTTGTGGCGCAGGAATTTTTCAAGTGATTAACACGTCGATTCTAAAGGTTACTATCCTTGACGCTAAGCAAGCCAAATATGCCCAAATATGCTCAAATATTTGGCTGGTCGTTCACATATTTGCTTGGATTTGCTTGCTCAACTTTTGCAAAGAAGTTTGTTTGTTTAGATTTGGATTTGTCAAGCAAGCTCAAGCGAATATTTCGCAATTTTTGATTGTTGACAACCCTGCAGTGCGCAGTATATGACATTAATTACTAAAACATGGCGGGTGTTTTGTACGTAGAGTTGGACTTTTTCCTGTCTCCCCGGAGTATCTACTACGACTTCTGATTGCCTATACCTATCTGCGTCCTGCCTTCATGGCTCTCGCCTAGCAGAGTAATTATACTCTTGCCTTTACCTATAGTAGGTTTGTCACCTTCTGGACTCGCTTCCTCTTTCATTATATACGCTTGCGGTCAGAGAGTGGCACTGTCTGACACTCCAAACTGGTCACCTAGCTGCTAACAACGTCTAAGAATATAGCAGCATCTCAGTGGGTTTTCTGGGCTGCTCAATCACCCCAGTGGCAAGAGTTGATAAGCCCCGTTGCTAATGTATCTGCTTGCGAATCAATATTGATCGATCAATGTCGTAGAGAAGCAGAGCGCCATACCCCAAGTTTCTAAGACTGTGTCACCAACGTACTAAACATAGCAACTCTATTCCTATGTAGCAGCTGCCTTAGGCCAAGGGTCCGAGATGTTGAAGCCCGATATTTAAGCATATGAATTGTGTGACGGGGTGGCTCATTTGCTAGGTCTTGAAGTTGAAATTGTTTAAAAAAAGTGTAACACCAATCCTTGTCTCAGCCTCAACTTGCATAAAGATCTTTTGAACAAGCGTATTAATTGAAAGTGGCTTAAAGCCAGATATAGTAGAGGCTCATGCTACGCTACCCATTGATTGGAACGCCGGTGAATGCAGTATTGTCGTTGTCTGGTTAATAAGACGAAAAACGAATGAAGGTATGCTTTTAAAGCCTCTAGAACCCAGCTAGACCTTCATCTTGAAAGTAATGATCATAATGACCCTGCTCTTCGAAGTCTTCGTCGATAACGATGCCAGCGAGCGCCCTCAGCTCTTTTGGCTGCACAATTTTGCCCAGTCCGATCGAGAGTTGCAAACCTGACTCCTTGAGAGGGTGGTATGTCCAGGCGTAGTCAATGTCTTCAAGAGTGTGCGGCTCATCCTTAGCTCCGGCGCGGCAAGCAACCTTCATCAACTCAACAGCAAAAACCGATTCTTTCGAATCCTCTTCCTCGGACTCGAGTTCTGCGGAATCGCGGCGCACGTGCATGGGTAATCGAATCTGGCGGCCAGGAATTTCGATTAAGGAACCCTCCTTCGCAGGCGAGCGCTTGTACGACGCATTTTTAAGCTTTTGAATTCCAGTGACGAAATACAATGGCTGATGATGTATGGCTGATTTACGAAGGAAGCTTTGGGTCTCGGTGTCACGACGGAGTGCATCAAAGGCAGCAGAGGGATTGATAAGTGACGCAAAAGACATCTCATCAGCTTTCAGTAAAATGGTGTTGTCAAGGCGAGAAGCCATCTTGCCGAGGCTAGAGATAAAGTTTCCATCGTCGTCCTGGGAAATGACGTCTTCGTAGCGTGATTGTGTTGTAGGCTTGTTACACGCTGGCCTTATTGCTGGCTTGAAGGAAGTTGACTCTGAGTTCAATGGATCGCTAATCAGCTGCCCGAGGGCAAAGGAATTCGACGGAAGAGGAGTCGGTAGAACAAGGACTTGAGACATGGCGCTGGTGGCTGTTGCAGTATTGGCGATGTTGGTCGATGCTGAGAGCAGCCTCTGGTACTGGCTTCTTATACAAGAGCACTCTTCCTACCTTGGCGACAATCCCGAGAAATGTCCATGAACTGATATCGCATCGAGCCGAAATTCATCAAGAAGAACCCAACACACGAATGTCGAGCCATCCTCGTGTGACGCCATGCCGTATGCGACCGAGGCTTCGATGTGGAGGCGGGATCGTGTCGAGTCACGTTAAGCTCCGCAGTTCACATGCAGGAAGCTGGAAATTAAGTCGTGGTTCGTTCGGTTGTCGTCGGTTGTAAGGATTATAGCTCTGGATACTGTTCGCTGCCAACAGTGATGGGTGCCTGGCAATCCCGAATAATCCCGCATCACCTGCACTTTTGCCGAACCGGTCGAATGGAGCCCGTAGCGATGCAGAAGGCAATATTTTGGTGGTCGTCTTGCGGAGGTCCTGGTATCTCTTGAACCAGGTCTTTTCAGAGAATAAGCCGAAGACTGTACCGTGGATTGCATATTGCGACAATTCAAACAGAGGTTGTGACGAGGGAACGAACCTAATTTATGACTGAATAGCTCAAAGAGTAAGAAAGACCCTGTGGGTAAGTACTCAGCATGCGCATTTCTGGACTGTTAGCAGCTGCTCTGATTATTAGTATGTTGCATGTGATGTGCAAGATAGCTCTTCCATGTCCCAAAAACCACATTGGCCTTGATGTGTCACATGTTTTGAGCTGTTGGTCACTGCAGCCCGCTCGAGGATTGAACGTGTGGTATTCAATGATAGCTTGCCCTTATTCTTGTGGTGGAACCATTGCATATTGCAGTATGTCGAAACTGACGGATGGTGAGTGAGGAGTGGTGATGAATGGTGACTGCAGGAATGCTTGGCGGCAGGGAAGTGGCTTTGCGTCATGTGGCTGACGGAAAGCTCGACCGTCTATCATTAAGCATATCAAATACGCTTTCCATACGTATACTCTGGCTCACACTTGCCGTCATGGATCGCTCTCCGCTGTTATTTCATGTACCTGAGCTATGGAGCCTGTTTCCTGATAGACACATGGCCCCTACCTAATGGATCCTTGAGGCCGTGGCTGTCTTTGCGCCCGGCAGCTCGCGGAATAACACTGCCACAGCGGGCGAGACACGTTCCTTGAACATGCCGACATCGTAGCCAAAACACACACACATAGCAGAGGTGCATTCCTGCGATTATGTCAGGAATGACAACTGAAGTCTCAATCAATTCTAGCAATCTCGAACGCCGTCAGAATGCTCTCGCAGACATTCAGTTCGCATCGATGCTCAACGACGATGACCTCACACCAGTCGAATCTGGAGATGAAACCGAACAAGAGCGGAAGCTGGAGTTGGAGACGGTACAGTCTGCGATTGGAGTCAGCATAGGACGACAACAGACGCGTCTGACCTCCCCAAAGACGCCTGCTGCTGAAAAGGCCGCTGCACTGGAAGATGTCGATGGCGGTGGGCTTTTTGATGGCTGGGAACAGCATGCAACTGCAGTAATCGATGCTAGGACAAGGGATCGCGTACCTTCTCGAGACGAGGTTGATGAAAACCAACTCACGAAACTTGAGCAGACGAAATATGGTTCAAGCCCGGACGAGCCTCTCGAGCGCCTTCCCTCACCGTGGCGCGCGGGCCCCAAAACCTTCCAGGGCCGCATGAACGATCACCGTGCATCGCTACGACAGCATCTCACCAACACTCGTCGAAGAGCATCGTCAGGTGGATCAATGGCTGAAACGATGCGCAAATATGTACCCTTCAACCTGCCAAAAGCATCCAAACACATGCAATTCTCGTTGCCAAGTTTGTCGATACTATCGTCAGACTACGACCGTGGGAAGCTGGTATCAGGTGCAAATCATCGACCCAGGCAGATAGCGGCGACGAGCCACGGTGATATTCCTCAGCACGATGGCAACTTTGAGTCGACGATGGATGATCACAGAAGCTCGAGCTCACCTCAACAGGGTTACATAACACCTATTTCTCGAGGCGAGCTCGAAAATGATACCCTTTCTACACTTGGCCCAAGAGGTACGCCTCGCTTATCACACGATCATCCTCCGCCTAGTCTTCGTAGGTCGAACTCAGAAGGTTCATTGCTACTTTATCGGTCCAGATCTATTGCATCATCTCTCGGTGATGACTCTCGATTCGAGGGCGTGTCTGAGCAGGTGAACAGCAGACTCAAGGCCATCAAAGATAGCTTCCACGATTCAAATTTCAAGCTACCCAGTCCGT
Organism: Leptosphaerulina australis; assembly: GCA_026120165.1. NCBI lineage: Eukaryota > Fungi > Ascomycota > Dothideomycetes > Pleosporales > Didymellaceae > Leptosphaerulina > Leptosphaerulina australis. The sequence continues at coordinate 52,449 of JALRMI010000111.1, forward strand.
CAATGCCAAACTTCAACTTTTCCCATAAGGATGACATGCTTCGGAGTCGCAATGGCAGTGTACCGCCTAGAGGACGAACACTGGAAGAGAGCTCAACACGCAAGTCCAGTTTCCGTCCAAGTCCCTCTGCAACGTTTCCGCGTAACGGCTCGTCGGTGTCCCTGAGAGCAATGCGGCCATTCAAGGATGGTAGTTCAGAAGCTGATACTCATCCCAACTTCAACAGGGCTTTAGAAGAATTGGAAGGCGATATCGTCATTCTTGGAGGTTATCGTGGTTCCATCCTACGTTCTGCCGAACCACCGAACCGTCAGTTGTGGGTACCCATTAAAGTCGGCCTGAATTTGCGAAAAGTGGATCTCGAGGTACCTTTCGACGAAGGCGCAGATGAGAGAATGGAACAGACAATCATACCAGATGGCATGTTAACACACATTGGGCCTGTCGACATTTCGAAACGCTTATTCAAACGGTTACGAGCCTCCGAAAATTTCAAGACCGGAAAGCTCAGGGTCCACAATTACGGCTATGATTGGCGACTGTCACCACACTTCCTCTCCCGAAGAATGATCAAGTTCCTTGAGTCTCTCCCGTGCAACCAACCAAATGTCGCTCCTGAAAAGCGCGGCGCTATCGTCCTTGCTCACTCATTGGGCGGTCTCATCACCCGCCACGCTATCAATTGCCGACCCGAGCTTGTCGCAGGCGTCATCTATGCTGGCGTTCCTCAGAACTGCGTAAACATTCTCGGTCCCTTTCGCAACGGTGACGATGTTCTCCTATCATCCCGAGTATTGACGGCACAAGTGAACTTCAGCATCCGTACTTCGTACGCTCTGTTGCCTCTTGACGGCAAGTGCTTCATCAATAAATTTACGAAGGAGGAGTATCCGGTTGATTTCTTTGACGTCAAGACGTGGATAGATGGCCGCTTATCGCCTTGTATAGCACCTCCTCTGCCACGCCCCGAGCCGCCCAAGGAAAGTAGCTTCAGCGTAAGCGGTGTGTTGAGTGCTATGTCGCAAGCTCTGCCAGCATTTCCAGGTCGGAAAGGCAGTGTGTCGAAAGGAAATAGTGATGGGACCAGCGGTGTGATAGACGTCGCACGCAATGCTGTAACAGAAGGCAATGCTGAGGCTGCTGGCGGTGGCATGGAGCCTCAAATGATGGCAGGTCGACGCTCGTCTCGCTCTACTTATACATCGAACGATCCAAACCCTGCAACGGCGGTTACAATCTCACGTGATGATGCAATCAAGTATCTGACCCGGGTTCTCGCAGAAACAAAACGTTTCAAGGAAGAGCTTGCACACGAGCCCAAACACACAGAAGCCAACGCGTATCCACCAATCGCCTTGATGTACGGCAAGTCGACACCAACGGTATACGGCGCCAAAGTCGAATCTCGCGAAGCGATCGCTCGAGCCGATGTCTATGACGAGCTTGCATTCGCAAGTGGGGATGGTGTTGTGCTTGCACGTGCAGCTATGGTGCCAAAGGGTTACTCGGTGGTAAGAGGTGGTGTGGTATCAAGCGATCGTGGACATGTTACACTGTTGGGAGATCTGGAGGGTGTAGGACGCTGTTTAAACGCTATTATAAGAGCAAGACGAGCAGGCGTCGGTCTAGGTAGGACTACAGAGAAAGATGTGCACAGCAAGGAGAGTCCAGAACTAAGACCAGAAGCTCTGCATGCCACCACACAAGGATGAAGCGGTTCTGCCATGAACGGAATTGCGTTCATATACTAAAATTTTGTTCGAGCTGGCCAGGCTAAACACGAAGAGCAAGAGGAGACGTGAGCAATCAACAATAATTTGTATTGGTGCGTCTGACTTTTGCACCAAGAGGCCACAAAGTGAGACAGTCTAGTTATGCTAGCGATCTGTCTCCAGTGGCTTCCTTGCGCAATTTGAGGAAGCATCCAAAGAGCGGCTTACATCAAATGTTTTTTTGTTGTCTTGATCGTAGAAGTTTTGCTGAATAGAATTCATTCACCATGAGATCTTGCCTGGATCTGTTATATCGGACATGACTGCTCTGTACATGATACACCGTGAATACGCATTCTTTGTTCTGTTCTCCAGAAGGTCTTGTGGTAGAGAATATCAATATTTGTTGGTAGGCCTTAGCACTAGTGCCAAAAAGGTAAAAACGAAATACAGATTCTAACGATAGTTCATTGATGATTCTTACTTTCCATCTACCGTTGGCTCGTTGTCTCTTTATGAGAGACGACACGTGAACTCGTCTACCCCAACGTGTGTGCTACTCGTCCGTGTATGAAGGGGTATTGGGCATCATTGTACGAAGTAATACCGGACATCGGTCCGATATGCGTCTGATGTTAATTCCCTTGTCACATAGCCGACGTGTTGTATAGCCGTTGTCGATCCTCATCTTGGGTTCCAACAATATTGCACCATCTTTTTGCACACATGTCCCATATCTGAGACTGCCGAAATTTATTCTTTTCAAAACATTCAAGAGTCACTGTCAAGGAGATTTGAGTAACACTAAGTTACGGATCATAGAGAAGGGTTACAATCGTTGTCAGACCCATGTACTATTTATTGAAATCTCTGATGCATGCTCTTGACATACAGAGTGACTGTGATATACACAATGAGATACGTCCAAATGTGGCAATCTTGATGAGGATGTAAAAATTCGCGCAAGAAATTCACTCTTCAGCGCTGATGCGGTACCGCGAATCCACAGTCGGGTGCTTCCTTAAGGTCTCAAAGAGGGCGGCACGAAAGCTGGACCATCGTCCTCTGGACAAGAGTCAAAGAAACCAATCCACCAATCAACCACAATATCCGCAAAACTGGATACAAAAATCTCACAAGTACAGGAGGCGATTAAGGCAAAAAGTGCAATAGCTTTTTGGTGCCAGCGTTGGGAGCCGAATATATGGAATCACGATGTATCACGGTGTTCTCCGATGTTCCTTATCATAGGAACCTCTTCTGTAGTAGCTTCTATGCACTGGGCTGATAACCATGGCTATGTGTAGATAACCGATATCACTAGCTGCCCTATCTCGGCACTAACTCGGTCATCTACACATGAACACCACTCATATCACCATGGTCATGCACCCAGCAGAATCAATCAATCATCTACTATACTTTCGTTGTAACAACTGTTGATTCACCCCCTTTGATACCTTTGCCGTATCAACAGCCAGGAATCTTGAAACTCAATCTCTGCATATCATATTGTCTACACAGTCTAGTTACATCCAGCATATGTTTTTTTAATTGTTCAATCATATATGCGTGATATTTTCAATTGGAATGTTTCTTTCTTATTCTTCACAGCAGTTGGTGGTCAGTGGATAAATTGGATCATTTCCAATTGGAACTTATCACGATGTTCTATCAAAAGCGATATCAAGACCTCGTGAAATAGCTTTTTGATTTGCATGGCATTCAATCCAATCTCCTTCTTTGTAGTCACAATGTAAACAGTGGAAAGCATCAAATCTCCTGATTGTATGCTTATGTCTTATAGATTCGGCATCTCTTACTCTTACAAATGCCGATATCAACAACGCCGAAGATTTCTTCCAAAACGCAGTTCCTGTAAGTATTTTGGTACAGTGAAAGAGAGATCCACGCACGTGATCTCTGCATGCACATAAATATGGCCTGGGCTAACCTCCGTAGCAAACAAACAACGAAAAAACTCTGAACAACTGATTCAACCATACCGGTATACAAGCTAGCACAGCCAGACGTTTATGCTAGCCCGTACCACGTGGGAGCACTTGCAGAGCACCATTCATCCTCATTCTCTTTGGATACACGGTTGTGACTGTGATCACTGCCCTCCCTCTCTCAATTTGCGACATGCTGACAGCAAGGTGTAGGTCACATTACCTCTCGGACCTATTCAAGTAAGAACCGAGAGTGTGTACCGACAGTTCCTGCCAAGATAAATATTCGCTGGGTTCATAGGAAGATCTACCCTTGTACCTGGCAACCAGAATTGATCCTAAGACTGACCCTGTAAAACTTTCAGCTACTGCAAAGAGGTCTCGCAGAATTGTTTCTCCTGTCGAACAGGCTTGTTTCATACGAACAGGAAAGACAGGTGGAATTCAGGTATGCGTATGCTTTCAGAAGCTCGTAAATCAGGCACTTGCTACTCCTACCCCACCTTCTCTTTTGCCTAATCGTACAAAGATAAAAGAAAATTCAAGCTTCAAGACCGCTAATCGAAACAAAAGGACAAAGAGAGAATACGATAGATCGGATTCACTGCCCGCAGCTAAAGAGGAACGTTTCGCACGGAGCCCGAAGGCGTGCAATCTCACAAATCTCTAGTGCCCAGACTGAGAAGAACCCTCCTATAAGAACACCTCAACCCGATGAAAAAACACATTATACGAGGGAATTTTTCCCGATCCTTAGCTTTTAGAAGAAGAGGGAACGTGTGTTGTAGTTCCTTTGAGAATTCTCAACCAGATAATCTTCGGAAAGGAAAAGGAAGTTTAACCCACATCTATTATAAGTTCAGCACATCAGGGCTCAAACGTTAATAAATTGGTGTCTTATGAATGGATAATCTGTCAAAGCAATAGTGTTTTATTATCCACTCTTCATCTTTATCACACTTCCTCTCACTGCAACTAGGAAAGCGAAAAGCTGCTATCCATGTTGTTTAGCGTACGACTTAGATGCAAACAGACCGAATTAGCACTTCTTATTTGAAGTAGTATCAAAAACTATATTGGCTTTTTTATTGGAAGCGCTATAGCTACGTTTAGTTCATTTCTGTATGGCGTAGTCTTACTTTCTTATACCCTCTCCTCGGTGCCTATTTATAAGACCTGAATACCCTCATGACCTGCACGGCCTACCTGGCCACCAACTAACACTAAAGAGGGCGTTACGTACCTCCAGAAGCTGCACAGTAATACTGAAAAAATTGCTCTAAAAACCATTATCATCTAATAGGCCACACTTGATCTGCTGTGCGCCTTGATGTCCAATGTCTACCATGTCTTTAAGGCCAATATCATTTTCATTCTGTTCTTTTGTTGATCCTCTTCTTGCTTTCACACCCTTTCAGCAAGTCCATCATGCTGCCTGGGGCTTTTATTTTTGCAGGGCTTTTACCGCTTGTTGCTCTAATCTATATCCAATATTTTAACCTATTCATATCAACCTTAACACGAAGCAAAGATGCTGTGCTTTTGCCGCGTTCAAAGACGCCCATCGTGATGGCCTCCACATCGGCCTTCAGACCAGTGACACATTAACAGTTTTGAGCAAAAGACTAACCACAGTCTCCCAAGCCACGTTGGAAAAATCACTACAATGGCGGAAGGTCTTATTCGAGTAGGCTATCCCGTCAGTTTCGTTACTCGTCCTGACTTTAAGGATTACATTGAGTCAATCGGGGCGACATACATACCTATAGATGGCAAGGGCCCAGGATAATGGCCGGAGACAAGATGGCTACATTCTTAAATTAGCAAGGAGATAAATTAGAGACCTTCGCGTTTAAGGCAATATTCATTGAGGAGAACCCTGCCCAACATAGCACTATCCAAAAAGCTTTCAACAGGATCCGTGAGAAGTACGGAAAAGAGCAACCGCTCGTATACATATAGGATCTTACATTTGGTGGTCACGTACCTGTCATGCTGGGCGCCCCCGGCATTTGGCCAGGCGCAGCCATCGCAATTGGATTTACCCCCTACTTAGCTGCCAGCAACGACACCTTCCCCTTCAGATCTGGTCGTCACCCAGACATCAGTGCAGACTCTAAAAGAATCCACTTTAAGAAACAGCAAGTACAATATAAGAGATATCCTGACAGGGAGTGGAATGAGCACGTCCGTAAAGTTCTAGAGCAGATGGGCACTACGAAATTGCCACCCAATTTGTTTGACACGTTCGTATATCGTGGCAGTTACATCTAGCTCTATCATATTTGACAACAATGCTCTGATCATACCAGCGCTAGAAGCACTGAAGGGTCGAGATGACGTGCTCGTCATTGCTACGCCTGTTACATCCGAGGTAGAATAACTGGGATTCGAGATACCTGAAAACGTAAGAGTTGCAAAATTCATTCCTATCGATCTGGCACTCCCCGAGGTATACAGTACTTTAGTCATGATTTTAACAACAATACTCACCTTATACAGGTATCTGTTTTAATTACAAATGGCGGTTAGGGAACTGTCCAACAAGCGCTACGAGCAGGGTTCCCGATGATAGTTTCAGGGGCAGGTCAAGATAAAACTTATACTGGTGGTTTAATCAATTACATTGGCAATGGTATCTACAATGCTGTGCATCAAAAGAACCCGGAGATGCTTAGTGGCGCATTCAATGAGATTTTGAAGAACCAAAGCTACAGGTCTGTTTTATCCCATCTCGTGCTAACATGCTTCAACCAGTAACTTTTTTCTCAGGTGCTGATTCGGTGTTGGTTGAAATCAGAAGGTATTGCCCAGGAACACAAGAAGTACAATGTTGTATAGATTGCAGACGCAGAGATGCAACATGCACTGAAGGAAATATTGCTCTCAGACTCTAGACCATATTTGGCGTAGACATCTCTGGCTGAGTGTGGTCAACTTTATATGGTAAAACTCTCCTGCTACTGAAACTAATGTCTTACCCGATCAATCAATGCTAGTTTGAGAATTTCCGTTACCCGGCTCTAGTGCTGACACTAGAGGACACGGAAAAATTGAATGATGTCGAAAGTAAGCAGCTACGAGACAACGCAACTTCCCATTTGCTCAACATGCTTCGAGCAATTTGCCAACGGAATAGTATTCATGTGAAGGATCACCATGGAATTCCCGCTATCGCGTGTTTTTACTTCATCCTCCGATCGGCATACTCGGGCAGAAGACAGTGTTCTGCCATCGATATTGACTGTTATAGCCCCATCACTACGAATTGTAGCGATTCATCTTGAAATTGTAGATCGCTGACATCAAGCTGTATGTGACACACAATTTTACTAGTTGGATGAGTTGCCAATACCTGTTTTATAGGCCATGTGTATAGATCTTACATATTCCGACTTGTCATCGTGTTGCGTATGCCATTGGTCAACGCTAGCAAAGATGTGGTACAATAATGACCAAGCCCCAAGTAAGAACGTTTTTCTCTCGGGCACAGCTTCTTCAAGAATGTACACCAACCGTACTCCCACGATATTGATCGCGCTCGCTAACACCTATAGTGCTGGTAGCAGATCTTTAAACGGCTAGACCGCGTGGCTTAGCAACATTGAATGACGCATGCCTGCCAATGACGACAACGGCCTCACGAAAGATCCTGCACGTCTTGACAGAACTCGTAACATGAAACGTTGTCAGTTGTGGGGTTGTTCTGGTTTTCGAACGACCACGGGACGTGCGATGCATCATAGAAGTCTTTTTACTCTCTCCATCCTGGCATCAAACCATCATTTTCATAACAGATTTCTTTGCGCAATTCCTTGACAAATTTGTGAAAAGACAAAGTATCGAATCATCCTGGACGCATTGAGTGGACTAGAAGATCTTAAGATGAAGCAATCAGAGACACAGCGAAAGCGGTTGACAAGCGATTCTACGATCACTGCAGGCCACCAAGGAAAGGCTAAACTGTCGAAACCACCAATAGTAGACACATTACATGAGAGGACACGAAAACGGCTACAAAAGCGAGGCCCTGTACAATCTTCAATGTTCACGCCGTACCTCACTCACTTGGACTTCATGATGGCCGCATCGGCCTTGTATATCCTCGAGTATGAGCCATATCCGTACAACACACTACCCAGCCAATTCTTGGGAGCCTACACTACAATCGACTCGGTGACAGCCGGAGCTATTGAACACGGCGCCTACGCATTCTCACGAGAGGGGTTGCTCGACGGAAGCGAGTATCTCAATGCAACAGGTCGTATCAAAATCCGATCCCATTCAGTCAAGCGATCAGGCACAGAAGCCTCAGTATCGTTTCACAGTCATGATCTTGTCGAGGGACCAATGAGACAAGATGAGCCTGTTAGGTTAGATATCCCACACCCTAACTCCCCATCCAACACGATGAGCATCCTACACCCCACAGCGCAGAGCATCAAGAATTCAGAAAAGTCTAAGGAAACCGTGTTTCTTGCGATTAGGGAAGGACCTACCGCAGCACACTGTCTCGGGGTGTGTGCGACGACAAGCCTGGCATGGGGTGCGTGTTTAAAAGACAAAGCAAGCTGCGCACTATTGGGCAATTTGAGCGAAGAGAATAGAGTTGTTGACGCAGACGGGATGCCTAGAACTACTGCTAGACTACATGGATGTGGGCAGCATACATGGTTCGTTGTTGCACGGGAAGTAATTGCTACCGCAAGGCGGTGAATTACAAGGCTGAAGTATCACAGCACAGGACAATTAATATTGGGAACTACTTCCCACACATTTGGAAATCTATACCCTCTTATTACAACTTGTGGGCTCCACGGAAAATAGACGTCGATTCGCTGTTGTCACTTCTGCCACAAGGCGCACATGCCCAAGTGCAGGTACCAGATAATCCGGAAGGCTCGGCCTATGATCCCTACCCTGGAACAAGTGCTATTTTGTGTATCACCGTCAAACAAGCAATACCTACCATCGGGAAAGCAATTGAGAGTGGTCATTAAGAATATATCTACGGAGAATAAGGGGAGTAAACTAGCTCAGAGATGGTCATAAGTGAAAGCTTGCAAGCTTTGAAATCAGAATAAGATGAACACATGGCCAGTAATGCACACCGCTTTAAAATCACATCGATACCTTAGAATCACCAGCACACACATTGTATTCATCTCATGATTGTACAACATGTGCCAGCACAACCATTCGCGATTGACGGATGTGTATTGAAACAGAGGAAACAGTCTGAACCAACCATGTCACCCTGCTTAGCAGAACTCTCCAAAAAAAAAAAAAAATCCAGGCCGAGCAATACTCCACTAAATGCCAAGCATGAACCTAGTTTTAGGTCATGGTAACTACCTATCGCAGATCAGGCTCCTTAAAACCAGTAAGCATGCCCATTCTTGCTAATCTCAAAGCTACAACCCAAGCCCCTCCCCTCCTCTTTCATTTTTGCCTCACCCTCTTGTAGTTGCCTGAGTATCGTATCACCTATCAGCGGTCCATCTTCACACGTGTCTTTTACGTGAATGATCACAATCTTCAGACCTTTCAGCGGAGATTCAAAGGCTGCAGAGAGCAGTGCATGGTTGTGTTCTGCGCTAACACTGTTGAGATTGAGCGCAGCTGGGGCTGACGGATGAGATGCATGTGGGTTATGTGGAAGACCTGTAGTTCCAGAGTACGAGTGATGGGGGTTTGGCGTGTGTGTTCCAGTGGGGCCGTTACTGGGTGCATACTCAGTCATAAGATCGTCGTCTATTTGGGGATATGAGTCCGAGGAAGAGGGCGGTATGTTGGTGCCTGCAATGCCAGACTGCCATGTTCGTGACTTCCTTGGGCCTTCAGGATGGAGTTGTTGACTAGAACGCTTGCGTTTTCTTCCCTGTCGTGCCGCTTCACGCGCCTGCTCGTGCTCTTTCTTTGCTTCCTTGACCATATCTGCGAGACTTTGCAGTTCTGCGAGCAGATGACGCGGCGCGAGATGACCGAACAACACGGCATCGGCCTGAGCATCAGTATAACTACATTCAATAAAGATACCTGTAAGAATGCCAGAGGCAATCTTGGGTGCTGCTTCAGCCCAAATGTAAGCTGTACGTGGCGAGAAGGACAAAGAATCTGGCTCAACGTCGCCGAAGATGAGGATCTCTTTTGTAGGCGTGGTAGTCGTAGATTCTGTTCGTATAAAGAAGGCTGATGAATCGATCACGCAATGATCAACTGGGGTGTTATTCGCAGCGACGTGGCTAGAACGCCGACTTGGGTCACCGCCAAATGAACCAAATCCCGGGGTTCCTGGTTGACTTTGTGGCACTCCCATAGAGATACTATGTGTACGTCTATCCGAAGCCTCACTCTGATGGAGAGCAATAGGAAGGTGCTGCAAACTGGGCGTCTCTTGTAAGTCTGCATTGGAGCCCCGATGTACGTGTCCCGGGCCTTGCATGCAATGTCCATGACTGACTTTGAAGCCTTTCACACCCAGACCGTCGCAAACTTCGATGTAACCCCTTCCTTTGCCTTGTCCTAATGCGACATTGCCCCCTTCTGCCAGTCGCTGGAAAGACACCAGACCAACCCCACCATCTTCGTCCGTGAGATTAGGCCAAACAATATTATTGAAAATATGAGTTTTGATGGCGTGAATAGTAGAAGGCAACGCTGCTACTTTTTTAGGCCGGGATGTGTTGCGAAAGGATGCGGTGTTAATTACAAATCCAGACAAGTGATCAAGGTGTGGATGCGTGATCAGGTAGGTTGATATATGTTCTCTTACAACGTGTAATGCATTGGCTCTCGCACTTGCATTCGGAAACGGCAAACCAGCAAAAACTCCATCTAGCAATGTCGTTATCTTCAAAGGCATTTCATCGTCTGACAATGGTGTCTCAATCCCGGAGTCATCGTCAGACAAAGGGATTTGCTCCGTCGTGGGCGATGTGCCATCATCATTGATCCGAACTCCACCGCCGTGGATGCTGTCCACTTTCGGTACTGTATGAGGCCGCGAGTTCGATACCAGGGGGAAGTGCTGTTCCAAAATGCGAGTAATTGCTGCAAGGTGAGAGCCGGCATCTACGGCAAGGACCGAGTTCTTGGACCATTTTGTTGCTGTCGAACGTACGAGTAATCCAGTGACGCTATCTTCAGCCGGTCCGCCGCCTGCACCTAAACAGATTACTTGGATAGCAGGCTCATTGCTGTGCCCAGACGATCTTCGAACCTCTCTGTAACTATCACTGTCCTTCATGCCCACAACGTCTCTGTTCTCTGTTGCCAATTCCAGTGCTTGAAAATGCCTCGGTCCTGGATTTGTAGGCTTATCTTACGATCAGGAAGTAAAGATATCTATCTCAGGTACATGAGCGCGCCCCGCCCGTGTACTATGTTCAGCTTGCAGATGGTGGTGCAAAGGTAAAGTTGTCGAGTCTTATCCTTTTTCAGCTTCCAGCTCTTGTTAGCACCTTTGACTCGCAAATGAAAACAGCCTTTCTTTATAACCGCACGACTCTTTCGTTAAGAAACCGTCATGTAGACTGAATGCCCTAGATCACCGTGAACGTAGCACAGCCGCACGGATAGACCGGACTTGCGACCCACTGCTAGCCCTACAACGTAGGGAGCCGAACCCTGGGGCGAGGTCGAGTCGATCCAGGTGATCCGCGGTCTCTCAATCCGCCAGCTCAGCCCAAGTGACTCAAACCCAAAAAGTAGCCCTAAGCACAAGGCGTGCGGCGATAACGATGATTCTTTTTGTGCGGCTGCGATGTGAAAACGTGCTGCTCAGCTTGAAGAATGTAGCGCAAACTCGACTTACGATGCTGTCGTTCGCACGGATCCCAGTGAGTGGTTAACAGTAAGAACCTAGCGTACTCGGTGTTTTTGTAGGAGGCTCGATGGCTCGAGGCTGAAAGAAACTACGCTCTTGTCTGCGGTCCCTTGCGCCTTTGCGCCGACAAAGCTGCGACTGCGGCTGCTTGCCCTGCATGGCCGGCCAATCAGCGTAAGAGCGCAAGCTACCCCACAACGCCACAAACAAGTCTGCCAACAGTTGAGGTCAGATCTAGCCCTTGAATACTCTCGAGATTGTTTGGATGTTTAAGAATGTACGCCAAGATAATGCTTTTGCGCCAATATGTGTTTGCCGTATTCTGACTCAAAGCGAGAGTTGTCGTTAATTGAGCCTAGGAGCATTGGATGCAGGTAACGTAAAAACTAGCCGCTGAGCTATACTACCTATTTATGATAGGTAAGAGAAGATGACTGTAGGGCTAGGTATTGAAGGCGAACGCGGGATATCACGTGAATGACACATATTTGCGGAGGGAGAAAATTTGGACATCGTGAACATGCGCTTTTTTGCTTCTATGTTCGGGTCATAGCAGTCTTCTTGGTCCACTATACCCATCCTTCATCCCTCATACCCATCCGGTTCCAGGTCATAAAATCATCCGCATCATTAACAAAACTAGCATCGCAGAAAAGCAAAGCATTTACTTGAAAACCTTGCCGTCGGCCCACTCGTAGGTCTTTCCGTTGACCTCGATGGGCTTATCCCAGGCCCACTGGTCCTCGACAAACTTACGGTCCTCCTCCTTGGTGGGATCGAGTTTGGTGAACTCGTAAGACTCAAAGTCAGGAGCGACATCGAAGGCAGGAAGAGCCTCCTGTCCGCGGACAAGGAAGGCACCCTTGATAATAGAGTCGTTGGACTGACCGTAGACAGAAGTGCAGCCAAAAAGGTACTTGCGAGAAGCCTCAAGACGAGCGAAGAAACCACCAATCAAGTTGGAGGTCATGAAAGTGAGGGTGAGCTCATCATTGTACTTGTAATCAATGGTCCAGAGCGAGTACTCCTCGAAGTTGGCGTTCTCCCAGAACCAGGGAAGAGCAACCTCACGAGTCTCCTCGTTAGAGTACTTGCGCTTCCAGTCGTCAAGAACGAAGGTAGCGCGGGGGAGAGACTCGAGAGGGTGCTTGGGCTTGGGGGCGGCGGGTGCCTCCTCCTCCTCCTCGGGCTCAGCAGCCTTGGGCTTAGGGGCAGCCTTGGGCTTCTCAGCCTTGGGTGCCTGCTCCTTCTTGGGGGCAACGTTCTTAATGGCCTCCTCGATGAACTCAAGCTTGCCAGCAACAGCAGAATAGCTGGGGGTGTTGTAGACAGTCTCGTACCAACGGGTGACGTTGGGGTTCTCTGCCCTCCACTTCTTGTCGAAGAAGTACTGGAAGCCACGGGCGATGATGCTGGCAGCGAACAGGTCGGCAAGAGTCAAACGCTCACCAACGAGGTAGGTGTGAGTGAGGAGGTGCTCCTCAAGGACCTGGACGGCCTTAAGGGCGGCCTTCTGCGAGTCCTCGACGTTCTTCTTGTTGTAAGGGTCACGGCCGACGATGGGGCGGAACCAGCCACCGAGAGGGGTAAGGACCTCAGTGTTGGCGAAGGACATCCATCGGAGGATGGTGGCGTAGTCCTGCTTGGTCTTGCCGAGCAAGCTGGTCTTCTCGTTCTGGGAAGCGACTGAAAATGGTCAGCATCTGAGTCACTACAGCAATGGTAGAAACCAAAAATATGCCGCCAACGTAGTTCAGGTATATACTTTTTTCAACAGTAGTTTTCAGACAGGGATAACTGAATGAATAACATTCGCACATCATATAACGCCATAGAAAGGACATGCGGGGTACTTACGGTAGACAGCGATGGCGATGGTCTCTGAGAGAACAAAGCCGTCAGCACCCTCGAAAGTGGGAACCTTGCCGAGCTTGTTGAGCTTCAGGTACTCGGTAGAGACACCCTTAGCAGGCTCAGTGTCGACAAATTCAATGTCAAGACCATTCTCCTTTGCGACAGCAAGAAGAGAGGTGGTGCGCGGGTTACCCTGTTGGTGGGCTGTCAGTTCTGCGATTTTCATCCGATATTCGTCGTGATTGCGCGGAAAAACCACTTACGCTGTAGCTGTAGATCTTTCCGAAAGACATGATTGTTGGTTTACCGTGAGCGGAACTGTACAATCAATGGAAGCAAAGGCGTTGGAGGAAAGAAAAAAGGTTGTTTGGGTCGAAGTGGGGGTGGGTTGGTTTTCGCTTTCCTCTTCGCACTAGGAACGAAATTGTCTAGCGTCCTGAAGGCCTAGTCTTGGCGGAGATTTTGGAGCAGCATCGTGCAAGGCCATGAACAACTACGGTCCTTTGTCAACGCACACACGGGCACCTCCCTCCAGTCACAAGGCACAATGGTGTGCAGAAACTTAGCGCAGAACGTTGCGAGAGCTGTCGACACATTCGGAGGCCAATCGAGGATACAAAGCGCGCCAATAACACGACGCAACCTTCAGCTCTCGGCATCAAGATGCATCTCCATGACCGTATCGAGGCCTGCTGAAGTCGAGCCTGAGATTCAGGAGCCGTTCACAGCTGCGAAGCCATTCGACTTTGAGGCTAAAGATGGAGGAAAGGACGGTGGAAAGGATAGCAAAAACATGCTGAGGACGCTGCGCGTTGTGCCTGCATCACCCTCCTATTTCAGTGCAAAGCCTACTTTCACCGACGACTTCCTCTCGCTCTCCGCCCTCCTCCGCAAAGTCGCCACTCTGCCCACAATACCTAACGCCGAAGCACCGAAAGTCGCGTGGAAAACAGTCGAACAGTACCGCATTATGACCAACGAGCCTGTCAAGACCCAGCGCTTCCATAAGATGCTGCACATTCTGCGAAGACTCAACTGCATTCACCCGCAACTGATGCCTGAGGAGGTTGTGGAAGCCATGAAGCGTTACAAGAAGCCTAGCCAGCCCGGCGATGTCAAGCCGAAACCTGGTGTAATTGACGAACTGGGAAGGGCCAAAGGTGTTGGGCGAAGAAAGACGTCGTCTGCTGTCGCGTGGCTCGTAGAGGGTGAGGGTGAGGTGCTGATCAACGGCCAATCCCTTACTGAGTACTTTGGGAGGCTGCATCATAGAGAGAGCGCTGTCTGGGCGCTGAAGGCTACCCAGCGTCTCGATAAGTACAACCTGTTCGGCTTGGTACAAGGTGGTGGGTCAACTGGTCAAGCGGAAGCCATGACGCTGGCTGTAGCGAAGGCGTTGCTGGTGCATGAACCGGCGCTGAAACCCGCCTTGCGACGAGGTGAGTTGAACATCTTTGTCCCTTGATCATGTTCACATTCTGCGTTCCTTCCTCTTTGTTCTCTCTACAATCATGTCGCAGGCCACGTGTGCATGTGACAAACACCTACGTGGGTGGATTGTGCAGATTATCCACTATCCAATCGTGCGCATAACAATACATTTGCTAATCCTGGCGCAGCTGGCTGCATCACTCGTGACCCAAGAAAGGTGGAGAGGAAAAAGCCTGGCCACGTCAAGGCCCGCAAGATGCCTACCTGGGTCAAGCGTTAAGGTTGCACCTCTATGTACATCATCCTGTATATCTTCACACTTGTTGGCATTTAGCGTAGAGGAATGTAAGATGAACCAGATGGATGACGCGAAATGTACAGCTGGACGATGTCCAAAGAATTGTTCAAGGCTTTGTCTTGCGTGATTGCTGGGCCTGTACCATGAGCGTCCATTGCATCGCCCGCTGCACGCATGCTCGCAGTGCCATCCTGACTGATGGCAGGCGACTGAGCTTTCGAATGAATCTGTTACAGACGCAATGCGGAGATTGAGAACAGCCTTTCAAGGCATTCGTCTTGAGCCAAAGCGTCTTTTGTTCTTTTTGTTCTTTTTTTTTCTCTTCAGTCTCGACGCCTTGATTGGGCAATTGGGCCACGTGTCCAGGGTCCGTCAAGCACGAAGCCTTGTGTTGCATCTGCAGCAAAATGCCTGAACAGAAGGAACTGCTCGCTGAAACGTTGACAGCTGTTGTGCAACAGGCCTTCCGTTCTTGCGCCTCATTACTGTCGCAAGGTACTGATCCCTGGGATGCGGTTCCTAAATACATACGTGCGGTCGTTTCATCATACGTGATATAGCTCGTTAGAGCCCAATTCCTGGAATGCGGTAAATGCAATCCCGTTTGTATCTGGTTCTACTGTTCTGGCACATCGGATTCGCAATTGCGTCAAGCGTGCCAAGGCCTGTAAGAGCGTCACTCATTGCAGAGCAAGATGCCTAAAGCTTGGCCAAAATTTCGTGTTGCAAAGAAACCGGTGGCTGACGAATGGGTTCATGGCAGATATTTGCATGACAATGACCCTTCATGTGTTTTTTTGCGACAACCGCCCCCTTTGTCGTGCAGCTGACGTTGAGCTGAGAGCCAGTCGACGTATGTCACTGGCTGGGTAAATTCGTACTAATCCTTGAGTCTGCTGTCCCAAATACCGTGCGAGATTAGACGGAACGTAGGCGAACACATTCTGCAAATCGCAGACGAGCACAACTCGCGGGAGTAGGCGAGATTCTTGCTCGTCATTCCATCCAAGGCGCAGATTGTGTACGCGGTGCTCTGCCGTGGCCAACATCACGAGTGAATATGATACGAGGTGTGAGAATGGAAATAGTGTTGCAAATCAGGACATTGGCAAACGGATGCGGGGAATTGTGAGTCGTCCAGCAACTGCGCCCAATTGGAGACTTCCCAGGCGGCTGCACGCCAGCAACGCCTGCCGCCATCTCGATCGATCCTACTCGTGAAAGCTTCGCTTGGATGCATTCTCGACAACGGCAGCGGGTAGGGCGGAGACAGCCTCAACGGCGAAGACGATTTGTCTACTGAGCAGAGGCTAGTGACGCATGGCAGCCTGATGTAGACAAGCGCAGCACCAGCCCTGTGTCTCTGACCTGATAGAATCCAAGCACACTGGCTGACCTGAGGGACCTTGAGAGATGCAACTGCCAATCTGACTCGCAAGCCGGTAGGGCTGCTGGTTGGTACTATGTATGCGAGTCGTATAGGGACAGTGCATGCTGCTTTCGAACGAAATGAAACCTTCTCGAAGCATGTTCGCCATGGCCCTGTATCATATCCAGCGCGAGGTAGCATGGGGAGCCAGGGTCACCAGATGATCGCCGTGGAAGACGAGTGACGCATCTGGCCGTGAGATGCAAGCTGACTAGTCTGAGTACTTCGAACGACGCTTGTTTCACCTAGCGGTTCTCTGCATCTACAGCAGAGCGCAGAGTGCACACCGCACAATTAGGAGGGGGGATTCCGTTTGCTTCCTCAAGGCCACACCTAGCGCACGTGAGCGAGCTATGGATCAAAAGACGCAAAAGGACGGTGAGAGCGGAAACGAGCAGCCGCCAAAAACCGAGAACGAGTCGTGAGACTGACAGTGCTCTCCTTCACCGCTGTCAGGACAGACTATCATATGTCGAGGCGGGCGTCGCAGAAAGGCCTGGGCGCTGAGGTTGAAAGATGACAGAAGCCTTGAGGCAAGAGCCAGTGAGACATACAGGAAGGAGCCTCCGACGAGTCGTCCAGTCTCCTGCCGGTCTACTGCAACTCACTGCAACTCGCTGCAACTCGCTGTAACTCGCTGCAACTCGCTGCAACTCACTGCAATTGCATCGCTCAGGAGGCATCCTCCGCAAACCTTCAAGTCGCGTGCCGTAAACGTTGCGTCAGTACTTGTTATGAGGGGAAACTGTTTCCAGTGTGATCGACGAGTGAGGCTGGAGTAAGTGGGATGATCGTCCATGCGTAGGATCCTTGCCGACCCGCGGTTGGCCGCATAATGAGCAGTAACCTGATGGAGGTTGAACACTGCTGGGAGTAGACAGCAGTCCACAGCAGTCCCCAGCAGTCCCCAGCAGTCCCCAGCAGCCCTCAGCAGCCCTCAGCAGCCCTCAGCAGCCTTCAGCAGTCCTCAGCGGTGGCTCTGCCTGTCTGCTTTGGCACACGACGGCAGTCCCCTGCACAGGACACTGACGACCGTGGCTCTGACACTAGACTCACGAACTCGAAAAGCAGCAACGGCACTTGATGCCACATAGGTTCGACAGTTGTTTGATGATTTGGCAGCCAGCAGAGAAACGAATCAGCCGTGCGTTCGCAGGCTAACAGCATTGTGCATGAAACACATTTGCAACGAGCTTGGACAGCTACTGTCGATGCTCGGTTGCCGGCCGGCTGGCAACGAGCAGGCAACGAGCTTTGGCCTTTCCTCTGGGCCTCTTCCGGGCTTCTTTGCTGCTCAGCTGGTGTTGCTCATGCCTCGTCTCTAGACCGCGGCCAAGCGGGTTTGCAGAGGAGCAAGGAGATGTTCCCTGGGCCCAGCAGCATGGCGACATTTGGCCGTAGTGGAGCCGCGCACAGCCCAGTCAACCAGAGTTGCGCATGAAAAAAAGAATAGGACCACTGTCTCGAAGAAAGGCGCGCAACGTGCAGTCTGGTGGACAGCATGTGGTAGGCACCCTGTGCCCGAATCGTGACCACACGCCAGACGCGGTGATGCCCTGCAGGAATGGCTGCCCAGGCGCAGATCTACCAGGGCGATCTGTAACTATGGCTTACAGGGAGTCTGCTAGCCCCGCCCAAGGACCGTCTCGGAAATCGGAGACGGAGACTTCAAGGTACGCTGTCATCCAGAGCTCATCGATCAAGCCTCCTTACTCGCCAGCCCTCATCCACTCGGCGCGCAGCCACGTCCACTCTTCAGGAATCAGCAGGATCGCAGTGCAGCCTGCGTACAATGCTGGTGCCCTTTGGTGCTCTTTAGCTCGTAAACACCCCAGCTCTTGTATTTACGCTCTGTTTCGCCGGCGTGGCGCATTGGCGAGTTCCTTTTTGCTTCCCACACTCATTGATGCTCTGAGCTCTGAGTAGCTTCCAATGTGGCTCTGCGCGCCCTCACTTCACCCAGCACCGCGCCTTACCACAGAAAGCTCCAAGCACCAAGCACATCCCCCTCCCTTTCAACCTCACCCACCCCTCCCCTCCCCTCCCCCTTCCCCCCTCCACTTTATTCTTGCCTCGCTACAGCTGGGGCCTCTGCCAGCCGCCTGCTCTGGGTTGCCGCGAGCCGACATCGAGCTCCTCGTCAAACGACTGCTCATCACCAGTGGCGCTGGTGTCCGTGTCGTCACCACTTTCATTTGAACACTTACCACCGCCGTTTGTCTTCCTCTTCGAGCAGCGTGCAAGCACCAATTTAGCCTCTGGCGCACTTTCTTGTCTGGTCTCGGACCGACGGCTTCACTCTGCTCCTGCGATTGCTCTCCGCCGCCCAGTCTGCGCATGCAAGAGACCCAAGACTCTGCTGGTACTGGTATCCTGAAGGTCATCAGCACGCGTTAGAGCCGTTAAGCTACCGGCTGCCGCAAACGTTTAAGCTGTTTGAGACGATCTCTTCGACGGGCCTGCTCGGCTCTCGACTCGCTGTAAAACTCAATTGCGTGCAAGGACTGCCCTTCAAACACCGCACGCGCTCGTCTTGCTTCACCACCAAATACCATTGCTCACAGAGTTCTCCACGCTTGCTTTTGCCGGACCATTTCCTGTCAATTAGTGGCTACGTGTCTAGCTGGCCCACATTCAGGCTCG
The DNA here is from genome assembly GCA_026120165.1 of Leptosphaerulina australis. Classification (NCBI taxonomy): domain Eukaryota; kingdom Fungi; phylum Ascomycota; class Dothideomycetes; order Pleosporales; family Didymellaceae; genus Leptosphaerulina; species Leptosphaerulina australis. The sequence continues at coordinate 71,596 of JALRMI010000111.1, forward strand.
CCTTTTCTCCAGCATTTCCACATCGGGACCAGAGATTCCCGGGTTTTGCCAGTATCGCTGCCACACATCCTCGTCGCAGCCATACGAGGATATCCCGGACACATCACGCGCGTCAGTGAGGCTTCTGTCCGCAGCTACTTTTTTTGCATCATCGGGCTCCATTGGTGGACCTCTCTTAACGCGCCAGGATCGAGTGTATATCATCCATTCGCCAGTTGCTGCGAGCTCTCTGCTTCATCCAAATCGGACGTCACCATCTTCTCGTACTACTCTTCCTACTACTCCTACTCCTCCTCCCCCTCCTCCTACTCCTGCTCCTGCTGCTACTACTACTACTACTACTACTACTACTACTACTACTACTCCATCTACTCCATCTACTCCATCTACTCCATCTACTTCATCTACTCCATCTACTCCTCCTCCTGCTGCTCTTCAACTGCTCGGATAGATACCATTTCCACTTGACCATTTATTCGTTTCGCACGGCTCCTCAATCAGCATAGCTCTTGCTGTCATCACCACAAAGACACTTCGCTTTACCCCAAGCTCATCTCACCTACATTCTTGCGCCCCCTCGCAGTCTCATAAAAGGTCTGCAAGCTGGCCAACTACGCGACGCCACCAGTCTCGCCCTTAGGGTACCGGGCACTCGAACCGCCCTTCAGTCTGCAGCTTAAAGGCCGGCTGGGTGGGATGGACAATGACCGTCGGCCGCGGCAAAACCCCTCAGGTTACGCGAACCAGCAAGGCACGCTGCTTCCACCGCAGAGCTCATATCCCGTGGTAAGCGCATCTGATCGCTTCAGGCAGGCACCCTTGACTGCACCCGCCCCGCCCACTTCTGCCCCCTCTTCTGGAAGCCGCCCCAACTCGCAGAGTTACGGTTACGGTTACGGTGAAGGATCACAGTTCGTCGGCTCATCAATACAATCTTCAGGCGTGTCCTACGGTGCGCAAGGCTATAGTCCAGACCAACAACCGCAGCAGCAACAGCAGCAGCAGCAGCAGCAGCAGCAGCGTGCAGCACAGCAATATTCGCCCTATGGCCAGAATGTCATGTACAATGTGCCTGGCGCGCCGGGCTCTGCGACAGGGTCGTCGCAATATGAGTCTGTGGAACCGTACCAGCAAAACAGGGACTCGGCTATAGAAGTCCTTAGCACCGGCTTTGGGGTCGCACAACCTCAATACTACAATGTGGCCGGCGAGGGTGGTCCCACGAGCGCGCCTGCCTCTGCCATTGCAACGCAAAACGTTCCTTCCCAGTACCCCTCGCTAGGATATACAGCGCAGCAAGCCCCGGTCGGACGAGAACCGCTTGCGCCCGCATACACCGCCGCCGGAATGACAGATCCACACCAGGCCACCGCTCAGGCCGGCTACTCGCAGCAAGGCAACTATAGCGAGCAGCACGGAAGCGGTAACGAATACGACGATTTCTACAACAACTACCAGACCGAGCTGAAAAAGACCTTCCAGTTTGTGCATGATGGGCGTATTAGCGACGCTGGAGCGCAGCTACACAGGCTCTCGGAATGGCTGCTGCATTGGGCCGAGACACTGGGTGAGTCTGCTCAAGGGCATGGCACAGGACGAGCAGCTGAATTGACTACAGGCCTAGTGCGCGACGACGAGACCCACTACGCGCAGCGCCTCAAGCTGTGGGAAGAATTCAATACTTGCTGGCTCTCGACGCTCCAGAAGCAGAAGGCCATGACACAAGAAATGATCAATACCGGTCAGCGACCGCAGCCGCCGCAAACGCTCATCGATTACGATACACTTGAGAAGATGGGAACGCAGCTTGTAAAGAACTGTGACAATATGGAGAAACACGGCTTGGTTGACTACCAGATGGGTGTGTGGGAAGAGGAAATCATAGCAAGTTCGTGTCATGTCATGTCCACCGCATTTTCCACACCACTGACCACGAATAGTGTTGACTTCTTGTCTCGATCTACTGGAAGAAGTAGGCGTCGTTTCCTCTACAAAGCGACCCACAGCAAATGCGCGCAGATGATTGAAAAAGAAAAAAAGAAGAAGAAAACAAAAACAGACTCGCACCATCCTCACCGACTCCCTGTGCACGAGGCTACCTGTACATGGCCACTTGTTGCAAGGTCCACAACTCTGCGTGCACGACGTCCAGTACCAACGTATTATTTCGACTGTGCGGTTCGATGCGTCATTCATGGGTACCAATTTTCTTCTTTTGTACATCTACTGAGTATGCAGCATTCTGTTTTTCTGGAGTCTTTTATTTTTCTTTCTTGAATTTCCTTGATTTCTTAGAGCTCGTTGGGCGCCGCTACGGCAGCGGTTACTGTCTGGGCGGCTATCTGCATACGGCTTTTCTTGCGCCAATTGTATTTGCATCCACAGGTCTCGCGCTACTTCATAGGGCGCTTTCGCTTCGCGTTGCATTACCGCTTCTTCTTACCGCATCGCTTTGATCTTATGCTCCACTTCGTACCATTTACGACAAGTAGGAACGGGGGTTAGTGCATGCTGCGCTGGCAATAACAAAGGAACATATTTGGAAATTTGAAATCATGGTTGTTTCTACAACCTAGGTTGGGTAATGTTGTTTCAGACAGGCCTGCGCAGGCGCTGGTCGGTTTACGGAGTCTATGATAATGAGTGGGGAAACGAGTAGGATGACGGCGTTGTGGAGATCGGGCATAGCGGTATAGCATGCAGGAAGTCACCGGTATGTCAGTGCTCAGCTGCAGCTTCCAGTGGCCTTGAACTTCAGTAAGAGAGTTGGGAAGTTGTTCGACAGCAGGTATCCGCCAAGAGATTGAGTGGCAATGAACATTCCCCTTGCTCGTGCCCAAGCATTGGAGGCTTGAACTATAATTACCTGGGATTGATCGTTGGGTCATTGCACTCGATATGACGGCATGAAGCAGCATGATTGGGCAGCATGTGTCAGGCAGCAAATGTACCATAGACGGGTTGGTACCATAGACATTTCCAATGCTTCAGTGCAAAACTCCTTTGATAGACAATGTTCCCTCTAACTTGACTGGTGTTGTTGACCGGAATGTTGTGTCGTTGTGAGGTACCGCCGTCAAACCCCCTCTTTCCCGGCAGGGTTCGTGATCCTTCTCGCCTCACAATATCACTTCCACCTTACTCAAACATCGCTATAACCTGGCTACCAGTGTCATCTGAGCGCAGCCTCACAATATTTCCACACGTTCTTTTAGATAGCGGCGTCACATCCGACGTCTAGGCCCCCCCAAATGCCGTGCAGGACGTGTATGCCGGCGATGTGAACATGGCAGTTACTGTCAACAGGGCAAAAGCAAGCAACGACCCCCAACCAAACCTGCGGAAACATGATCGACACATGCTTTTCCCACCAGGGGTAGTTTTGCCAATCTCCAATGATCTGCCGCGAGCTGTCTGCGACTCATCACATCTCATCACGTTGCAGAAGCGTAGCCCACCACAATGGTGCTGCGCAATGCCGGCAGCCGTATCTGGACGACGATCATCTCAAGTGCAGCGAGGGCGCAGCGTTTTCAATACATTCAAGATCGTACCGAACGCAACAGCACATGCGCTTCACACGTTGGACTGTTTATTGCGTACCTCGTCATTACGCATGGCGGCTGCTACACTACGCAGAACCCCTCACCACCTATCTGTTGACAAAAGTAACTTTGACTGCACAAGAGCATTGTCCAACTTACAGGAATCAACTTTGGTATGCAAAAAGGTCCGTCTCAGCCACATGCGTATGTCCGACCGGCTCGAATTGCATCAAAATGCTGGCTGATCGACCCCTCCCCCTTCTCTTTGCACTAGCGTAGATCCTTGCTGGTGGAGACGAAACATTGAGCCGATCGTCTCCGAGGCTCTGGGTGCGCGCCTGCCATCAAGCCGCAGCTGACAGCGGCTGTCTACACTCGACCCTCCCTTGCTACATATGGAATACATCCTTGTTTCTCGTATGCTTGTATGGACTACATTCACGAAACACACTTAATCTACAAAGGTCACAGTTTCGTACAAATGGATTCCCGCCGCATCCGCGGCTTTAACCAAAACTGACTCAAAAACAGACCGCCATTTGCGCTTGTGCGCATTCTCCGGCATCAAAAAGGATGCGATATCAGACTATAGAAAGTTCATTTTCACTTCATTGATCTGATGTTGTATCCGCCTAACTCGTGTTCGGAGAGATTGGGGTTCATGCAACAAGACAAGCGTAATCTTGTACAAGGATTCGACCGTCCTTGACCATTATCCCTGTCATAACTACACCAGCTATTATCAGGTTGTAAGTAGCCGCAGCATTCTTTTTTTTTTTAAATTCCCGTCTGTTGAAAGGGACAGATTGTGGCTACGTAAGATTGGTGATACGGGAACCTACGCCATTGAGCCTGTCACTGCGACTGTCCTTTTCGCTGCTTTGCGCGCTGAACGTCGTACAGAAGAAGCTGCCACTGCACAGACTTGCGTCATGTTCTTACTGACTTGCGTACAAGGATGCCAAGTTCGGCGGGCGATTCGGACAAATTAGTCGGTGAGATCTTAAATAGTCCTCATGATACTATTGATGCTGCACATCCACTTACAGTATATGTTGAGTCAAATATCCAAGTACGAGTACGATGGTAAGGTGACCATCAGTGACACAACTATGAGTGTTTACACGACCTGGGTAAGCACAGCAATTTCATCGTGGAGTACTTGGGTAACGAGCCTCAGACCTCGTGTCATGAGCGTGGCAGCGCCTCGAAGTCATCACTGAAACTTCATCTGCTCTGCCCATCGGATGACAGGAGCAAAGATCGACGTGTAACATTTATGCTCGTGCAAATATGTTGAGAGTATTACAGCCTTCTCATTCTTATTACTTCTTTTGTTAGAGCCTAAGAACCCTAGCCACCCTACGCGTGAGAGTTGATCATGGCTCACTTATTAACCTGCCAAAAGTATTCGTTACATCAACAGTCTTTTGCCTGCTTCTTACACGAAAGGAGAGGTCCTTCTCCCACCATTCCCTGCTGTGTGCCGCTAACAGTATTCAACAAATGGTGCAATACTAGCTATCAGGATGTATCTGCTTTCATCTCTCCACAAAAAAAGGTCATCCGTCTAGGATGTACAAAGAATGATATCATTTCCCACTCTTCCGAAGTTGTGCAAAAAACGAAGCCACCTTGTTCGTTAGTAGGGGAGTACCAGCGTCAACAAAATGCCTACTCGTTGTGCTCAGTAGTTCTTCAGTCTTGATTTTTTTTTAAAACAGAAAAAGGCAAAGTGTAGTCTAATAAGATGTTGGCTTCCATGTCACCCTTTGAGACCAGGCCGCAATGAAGACATGCCGTGCTCTGGATACTCATAGGCCCGGTGGGAGTTGAAATTGATTTTAGAGCCCAGCACTTCCAATGAGATGCGTCCAAGAACCCAAAGACACGCGAGAGATATTGGTGTCGGTCCTCCAACACTGCAACCAGTACTCAAACACTCAGGTAACATTCTGGGCGCAAGAGGCACTAGAAACGGAAGCGGTTCTTGTGTGAGCAACCTCTTAAGAGGGGCGTCTCCTGTCTTCCTGTTCTCTGTGAGAGAACACAAAAAAATTCCATTGCAGAACAATACTAATGTCATTACCTATGTAAAGAAGTGAGCATTGCGGTGCGCACGCAATGGCCGAAAACAACGCTCTTTCGGCAAGACGAAGGAGCTTTGCATAGTCTTCAAGGTTGCTGAGCAGCTATTGGAGGTACATGGTGCCCTCTTCAGCGTCGACTGGTAGCCACGCAGGTCGCGCAGGTCATTCTTCGAACAAGCACCGCATACATGTGCAGGGTATCAAGTAAAAAGAGGACGGGAAAGAAAACGGGCTAAGCTCAATCATACACTTTCCACGCGCATAGGATTTCAGCGTACCCCATCAACCCAACTTTGAGTTAATGAGTTGTGAGTTTAATCAACATCAACCACTACGTTTACCATTCAGTGAACATAGAGTTAGGAATTTGAGCTGCTGCTACAGTTGCTGCGTTTTCTGCTTTATTTTGTAATAAGCTGATTGTTTCTTGAGCCTGCTAAGCTGCTGCGTGATCAATTGCGGCCTTGAGACTCTTTACATCTGCTTTTCTGGTTGCATTGTATGTGCTCACAAAGCGTTCTTTCTTGACAAGTACTGGCTCGTAGAGGGCAGAGAGTGCGGCAGTACTTGAGGTTGACTAATGAGAACTTAACAAGATCCAGCGGCTGAAAGGTTTGTGAGAGATGAGACGGAGACGGGGTTTAGAGTAGACAGATTCGATGCTGCCAGCAAAGGTACATGAAGTCTACTGGAGTATGAGAGCCATGGCCATCAAGAATGAGCAGTTGCCATTGGCCTTGAAGTGAAGCAGTAGCAGATACAAAAATTTGCTCTAGCTACTCGTACCCAATATCATCTGACGCTCATCCATTTTCTGATGTCTAATATATAGCGCCAATGTGAAGAATCTAGGGGACCATTTCTCGTACATGTGGGTGAGAATGTTGTGCGCGTCAGTCCTCGTCAAGAATTCAACCTAACATAAAGACTCCTTGCTTTGGGTTCAATCGTTGTCGGTTTTGATGATCTATCGCCCATAACTGTTGGCCCCACAGCTGGTCACGTAGTGAAGATTCAATGACACCGTACATAGCAGCAAGCTTGTAGTAGTAGTAGTAGTAGTAGTAGTAGTAGTAGTATTGTATTTACGTCCTGGTATATTTGGCTGTTGCCTTTACATACATAATGACCTCCCATGGGGTACTGTGGACGCGCCAAG
>JALRMI010000112.1:0-27066 GCA_026120165.1 Leptosphaerulina australis
AACCACCTTATTACCAGAGATGCATTTTGCGTTTCTCGTCTTTGTATAGTCTATGACTCAGATAGGACGTTAAATATAAATCCAATCCAATCCAATCCTAAACTACTATCCACATGGCTTGTTTTCGAATGATTTGACGATATTTGGGTGACAGTCCACTACAAATATGCAGCCTGCTTCTCAGACTGACATGGCGGCAAGGCACCTGGTAACATGTATGACATGCTAATCGTCAGTTCCGCTTTGCTTATAAATTCCCCTCTCCGTATCTAGAAAGAAACTATCAGGCGGTGATCGCTTCGCATTGGCGGCTTTGACTCAGGCGTCCCACTAACCACTTCAGGAAATACTCGCTAGCGCCGTCCAACTCAGGTAGACATTTGTAATCTGAAAAGACATGTCGAAAGCTAAACAGTATGGTTTAGGAATATCTTAAAATCCCTTACTGACCAGTGTTCAGTAAACTATCTTCCATAACAGACACCCTACACTAGTCAATTACTTGACTACTCCTATTTGACAGCACCATTGCCATAGCTCTTCGACCTATCATGTCTACACACTTCGCAGTAGCAACAGTAGGTATCAAATCCAAGCTGAAACTTATTGAAGTACCTACGGTGAGGCCCTCAGGTGCACAGGTCCGTGTTCGCGTCGAGTGGACTGCCTCCACACCACTAGACTTGCACCAAAATGATGGCGGTCTGCTGGTCAAGCATCCGCAGGTACTTGGGGACAGTAGTGCTGGTACAGTTGTCGAGATTGGACCGGAAGTCAAGATGTTGAATGTTGGCGACAAGGTCTTTGGCTTTACTTGGAGGAACCAAGCGGAAAAGAGTCAGCAGGAGTTCTGTACAGCCGATGAGTTCCTGTTTGCCAAAGTCAGTCAGCTTCTCCCCTTTTTGCTTCGTCATCTAATTCTTAAACAGCTTCCGGAAGGTTTCACGCTCGCTGAAGCGGTGACGCTACCCAACAACTTCGTTACGGTGTTCCATGCTTTGACAACAGACTTGGGCATCGAGCTGCCTTGGCCGAAACCGAAAGACTATGTTCCCGAAAACGCTGATAGCACCATCTTGATCTGGGGCGGCTCGTCATCCGTCGGTCAGTTCGCACTCCAGATACTGAGATTCTTTGGCTACACCCACATTCTAGCTACTGCTTCACGCAAACATCATGAAAAGCTGCGCAGCCTTGGTGCGAAAGCACTATTCGATTACACAGATAAAAATGTTGAGGAGTCTTTACTCCAAGAAGGCGGCGATACTGGTATTCCATTGATATTGGACTGCATTGGAAGCAAGTACGGAAGCATTGCGCCTATTTCTAAGTTTGCGAAGACTGGTGCAAGGGTCGCAATCTTACTCCCGGTCATCGTGCGGGACTCCACTGATACAGAGGCTCCGGAGTATGAGATGGATGTCAAGAAAGCGGCCAGTTGGAAGAATGGTGTTGACGCTAGAGGCGTGAGGACGCACTTCTATTTGGATGTAAGTGCCTTGCTTTTATTATTCGACTACAGGCAACACAATGCTGACAGCGTGTAGAATGAGTTCTTCAAATACCATCTTCAGCCTGACATCATGCCTGCAATGCTGAAGGAACATATTGTTGAGCCGCAAAGGCAGAAAATTGTTGAAGGCGCGACGTTGTTAGAAAGGGCGCAGAAGGCGATGGACATGTTGAGACGGAAGGAAGCTAGCATGGAAAGGTTGGTTTGGCGTGTCGGTGGTATAAATGCACGAGAACAGTGATATCACTGGATTTGCTAATGTGTTTCGGAACGCGCTGGAAGTGGGGAACAGCGAAGAGATAGAAGGATGGCCCCACCAACGACAAGCTATTTCCGAGTTGAAATGTTCTTCAAATCTATGGACACCAATAAAACCAAGCGAGATTTGACGACCGCAGAGAGTAGTGGATCGTAAAGCGTATTTCAGGTATTGAACCTGCCCCAAATCACCCCTAACTTTCTTGGACAAGGGTGCGTTCAGACGGATGAAGAGAGGAAGTTTTCCATGGTTCTGATTCTGCAGTTTGCAAAGTATACTCATTAGTCTCACACCATTCGATTGTCCTTGCAAACAATAATGTAGTTCTCGATTAGGGATGCAGGATGGTCCTCGAGGTTCTCTTGATTCATTTGCGAAGTTGCGGACCTGACTAGACCTAAACAGGCATAGACAAGACTAGCTCCCGATCCTGACAGGAGACAGCCCGACGCCTCTGCATCATTCTCCACCACCTGCTCGAACTACGATGACATTTCCATATCGCTTCAGATGCAAGCAACAGCAAAGCGTGCGGTGTGACGCATGTCAAGCGCTTGCGACAAGGCCGACCTTGTCAGTGGAATCATTGAATTATGCCATATCCGCCGTTTCCCGCTTGTCGCATTGACCCTATTACAGATGAAACCGCCCACATGCTCCCGTCTGTTTCAAACTAGGCTTTTGGGCGCTTCGACCAGATGAAACGACTCGCCTCATTGTCGTCTACGGGTTAGGTATCTGCCACAGTGCATGGTGGCCGCTGTCTCGGATACGCCCCTCCTTGGCTTTCCACCTTAATCCTCATCCTTCCATCTTAGTCATTCTAAAGCTGCCTCCTCACTGGTGGAGGAACCCAACCAAGCATCAGATGCGGCTCCACGCCATGCCTGACATCCCTGAATTGGGCAAACGTCCTGGTCAATCTGGTCGAGAACGCAGGCGAGCATTGTTTATGAGACTGCAATCCATCGGGACCCAGTTTCGAATGTTTAATGAACGGCCCACAACAGGGCATGAAAGGAATGGTTTCTTTTGGAAGAGGATTATATAGGCGTCTGGGCTGCTCTCTTTACTTCGTTCAAACATCAGTTCCACTTCCTTTTCAACGACTTCTTTGCTTTCCAGGTCTGTGACCTTGACATTCGTTGTTACCACACTCATTTTTTACACACTCTCAAAGAAGCTAGCTTCTCATCACACTCTCTACCAACAACTTTTCAAACCAAACAACCACCATCAAAATGAAGTCCTACTCCGCTGCTATTGCCCTCGCTGGCTTCGCCTCCTCCGTCGCCGCTCACGGTTTCATCTCCTCCCCTACTCCCCGTCTCCCCGGTGATGGCCTCAAGGCTGCCTGTGGTGACCAGGTCTACAACCAGCAGAGTTCTGACCACTATGGTAACGTCCAGGGTGCTCTCCAGAACCTTCAAGGTGACCACCCTGACTGCCGCATGTGGCATTGCAAGGGTGTTCCATTCTCCGATGCCGGTGAGATTTTCTCCTACACTGCTGGCCAAGTCATTCCCATGAAGGTTGAGATCCGTGCTCCTCACGATGGTGTTGCCAACGTCTCCATTGTCAACACCAAGACCGATAAGGTCATCGGCGAGCCTCTTAAGAGTTGGGATTCGTACGCTCTTACCAGCTCTCCTATCTCGCAGCACCCTGACTGGACTTCGTTCGACATCACCATGCCCGATGTCAGCAGCGAGTGCGCCAATGCTGGCGATTGTGTCATCCAGTGGTTTTGGGATGCCCCTTCTATCGACCAGACCTACGAGTCCTGCATCGACTTCACCATGGGCGGCGGCTCCGGCTCCGGCTCCGGCTCTGGCAACTCCACCGCGCCTGTCTCGAGCGCTGCCCCTGCTCCCACTGCCACTGCCACCTCTGCTGCCGCATCTTCTGCCGTCGCTGAGGCCACTCCTGTCTCCAGCTCCGCTGCCCCTGCTGCCCCTACTGCCACTGGCTCCGCCTCCACTCTCCCTGAGGAGTTCACCATTGAGCAGTAAGTTTATCTATTCTTAGTGTTCGCATAATCAATACTGACATGTAAATCAGGTTCATTTCATGGCTCGAGGCCAACGCTGGCTCTAGCGCTGTCCAGAAGCTCCGCCGTGCCATTGCTGCTCGCACTGCTCGCACCCACGCCCGCGCCTTCCGCGTTTAATTGAATAGTTTGGGCTCGGACGATAAGTCATTGAAAAGTTGTGGTGATGTTTCTGTTCTCTTGTAGATATACACTTCAGTCATGAATATATCATTCCACCTTGGTGGGCCTTGCAAACACGGTTCTACGTTTGTGGACATAGTTGCTTTTCGAAGTCGTGATCATTTGATAAATAGAAAGAGTTCTAGAGTTTACAATAAGGATGGTCAGTTCAGATTACTCCGGGCTAAAACACTTGATTACACCTGTCGTTCCAGACTCCAATAAGGTAACAAAGGATCATAGTGTGCCATCGCATGAGTTCGTGCGAGGTAATACCATCACATCCTACTTCAACATTTCAAAAACAATTCCGTGGGGGCCTCCCTCCAACTCCGGATAATCCAGCTCGAACCACGTAAATCCGAATACCCTGTCATCGCTCGCTGGATGCAACAGAAACTGCGCAGCCTGACCTTTGGGGCAAGGGTAGACAGTTCCGCCTGTGATACTCGTCTTACCAGAATAGTCAAGTGTGACTGTAGCGACCGTCTGGAGAGGCTGAGGTCTGCTGTTCCAGGTGTCTTTGTCTTTATTGATTGTTGGAGGAAGAGATGAAATATTGAACTGGTAAGGTGCTTGGCCCCATAGAGTCCATGGTGCACCCTTAGCAGGATTGGTATTGACGTAGAATTGGAGCTGGCACCACTGAGCGTCGTTGGAGGGGACATCAAAGGAAATTTCTGTGTATTTCTAGGCGAGCGTGAGTGGCAATCCATGGCCGGATATCTGGAGAGAACTGCACCTTTTGAGTGATGGCTCCGCTTAACTGCGTGCCATAAGCCTTATCGGGGGCGTCGGCGTCAACAGGAATAATGAGACGCGGAAACTGCCTGCTGACAAGTGCGCCCAAAGATGGCAGGCCGAAAAGAAGAGGGAGAAAAGTCAATGGATGCATTTTGTTCAAGGAGATAGCGGTCAGTGAGAAGAGAGCTTTGCTTGGAGTTACTGGGAAAGTAATTGATGGAAGACCAGACTGTAGTTCGACAGTGCGATACTTATACCCAGTCCTCAAACACCGAAAGCGGCACCGAGTAGTGACAGAAAGTAATTCAGATATGGTTGTGACAAGGTGGTTCCCTTACAGAGGTCCTGGTGCGACGTGATGAGAATTCGTATTAGTGTTGATATTCAAGTATGTTCACCCCGGGTCTCGATACAGTATCCTGTCATCACTGAGAGCAATTAAGTCTTGTTGGACGATCAATTGACTTGACGAGTGTACAGCCAGAAAGCGTTGTCCAATTGAGGCTGACGAGTACCACACTATCTGGTTTCGAATGAGGAAAGCAATATCTGCAGTACTACTTCGAACACAAACAGTCACAAAGTGTCAATCACGTGTTGAACATAGCGGAACCGGCGGGTGTATCTGTCATAGGTTCTATCATACGGGTAGCTGCAGCAAATCGATGTTACATCTGCTTTTCTGGGAATAGAAGAAAGTGTTGACAGGTATGTCTTCTTCGAAGAAATGCTCAGGTGAGATCCATTAATCGCCGATGGTCAAGTAGCGTAACACCGTATTCGAGTTGTGGTTGCTCAATCAGCGGTCGTACTGAAAGAATGCTTCAAAGACTGGCTTGACGTTAAAGTGTGAAGTCCTGCTCAGGTTGTGATACAAACAACCTGACTTGCTTCATTGAAGGTTGTACAGAGACACTCGGTTGTACTAAATAGAATGTAAGGGCGAGCGTACACATGATTCTAGGGAGCCTGGGATATTGTGCATCCTCCAGCGCTCAACACAACGACTGTTAGAAGCTAAGAGGCCCAAGGTTTTGGCCAATTGCACGTCTGCTGCCTCACAAACAAGATGTAGCTTTTGCCAATGTAAAGGTAAGTTGTGATGCGATTGATAACACTGCATAATTGATTTTTATGCAAGACCTAATAAAAGGTGATATGATGAGAGGCGCTGCATTAGGAAGTGGTGAAAAGACTCTCGATGTGCCTCGGCAAAAATGGTGCGTCATGATGCATGAGCGTCATCCCACCTTCAACCCCATCAGCACCTTGTCGTTGTCAGCTGCCACCAATGCCTTTGGACTGTCAGGTAACATGGGATTGCTACCACGACTTCGACCCGTATTGAAATCTTCCCTTGCAGCCTCTTCTTGTCACAAACGGCGAACCCTACACCTTGCGCCGCCATGGCTTCTTGACGATTACATTCCGCGCTATCACATTATCAGTTCTATAGATGCATCTAAGAAACGGTCTCTGGCATACGCGCATCTAAGTAACTGTAACCTTTGCCCCCGGCTGTGTGGAGTAAATCGCTATGAAAAGACGGGCGTGTGCTTGATCGGTGCGGAGAAGGTTAAGGTCAACACCGTTGCGCCACATTTTGGAGAAGGTATGCAACTACCTACTAGTATCTCGCACATCTGGACCGTGAGTTTGATCGCTGAGATGTCTCAGAGCCATGTCTCCAAGGCCACAACGGTTCTGGAAGCGTCTTTTTCTCTGGTTGTAACTTGCGATGCGTATGTAAAATCTACTCTTTCTGGGCCTTTGAAGCTGCTTTCACATGATTCGCAATGTAGCCCCTCTGGATGGATCTAATAGTCTATAGGTATTTTGCCAAAACCATGACATTGCTCACCAGCGTAATGGCTTCGACCTCACGCCAGAAGAGCTCGCCGAGTGGTACATGAAGCTGCAAGAAGTGGGTAAATGCCACAATATCAATCTCGTCACACCTGAACACGTCGTTCCGCAAGTCGCTCTTTCTATCTTACACGCGCGCGACCTCGGCTTACGGATACCTATTGTCTATAACACATCCTCTTTCGATTCATTGGAGAGCCTTAAGCTGCTAGACGGATTAGTGGATATATACCTGCCGGACTTCAAGGTATGGAAAGATAGCACAAGTAAAAGATTGTTGAAGACAGACAACTATACATCGGCTGCTATGGAGAGTATAAAGGCAATGCATGAACAGGTTGGAGATCTTTGCTTTACAGCCGATGGCATCGCGAAGAAGGGTGTTCTGGTGCGACACCTAGTCATGCCTGGTATGGAGGACGAGGGCAAAGCGATAATGAGGTGGCTTGCAGAGAACGTGTCGAAAGACATTATGGTATGCCAGATTATGGGAAGCGTCAGGTTACAATGCGTTAACATGTATCCCCAGGTGCACATCATGGAACAGTATTTCCCTCGTGCCCACGTTGGCAAAGAACGTCGCAGCAATAAGGAAAAGGGCCGTGGTATAGAAACTGACGGCATGAATACTTCATCTAGCACGGAAAAGGACGTGAGATACGCAGACATTAATCGCCCTGTCGACCTGAACGAAGTGGCAGCAGTGAAGAAAGCAGCGGAGGAAGCAGGGTTGTGGCGCTTTGTCGAAGCAGCAAAGCATGGCGGTTTCAATATCTGAGCGCAGAAAATATGAGTTTCCACGCTGTGAGCTGTGCTTGCCCAAAATGCACTTGCACTCAAGCTCTTTCCGGTGGTCTGGCTCACTTCGACTCACCTCACCACACTGGGCTTCGTGCTTTGTTCACTAACACGGCTACTTCAGTTACGCCCCAACTCACATTACTACAACGCTTGCCGTCGCGATGAGCTATACCGCCGATCTTTTTGGAGCTGTACATCAGCTTAAAGTCGATCGGGACACCTGGCAAGCGGTTGCTCTTCAGTACAAGGCTGCCTTTGAAGCACAAACCACTCGCCTGCGTGAGCTTCAGGACATCTGCTTCGCCACACAAGCAGAGCTTGAGAACGAGCGTGCTCAATATCGTCGTTTGAACCTCAAACTTGATGAAGGGTTGCACGATCGTCCATCTACGGTAGACAGTACCGAAAGGGTTTTAGGCGAACAGGCATTCGGTACCGCAGTCGTCATATTACCAAGCCGTATCGATATGAGTTGGCGTTTAAGGCCCTCTGAAGATTGCGGCAATCCTGTCTTCAAGCGGGTGCAGCAGTTCGCCGCTCAACGAAACTTTGGAACAGCTCTTGTTGAGATTGAGAGGCTGCTTCGCGGTCCATTAAGCCTTAAAGCTCGTGCTGAGGGACTGCTACTCAAGAGTAGCGTCTTGAGTGCAACTGGCCCAGACTCGCTTTACGACGCTCTCGCCGCCTGCAGTGAGGCACTCGAACTCTGTGACCGCCTAAAGGAACTGGATCCGTTGATTTCAAAGATACAGTATCAACGAGGCATCTGCTATTATCAACTTCGAATGCTCCATCAAGCGCGAGATGCTTTTCGAGCGGTCAGTGAGGACAACTTGTTGTTCGAGAGGGCTAATGAGTATCGCAAGTCTTGCGATGAAGAGCTCGAATTACTTCGCTTCTCTAACCCGCGGTCTGCTTTTGATGAGAACCGTTCGTCGACGGACAGTTTGCTTGCGCAACTTGATGTTAACTCATCACATGTGAGCCAGCATAACGCTCTCCCAGTTGTACGAATCACTGACTTGTCTCTTAGGGCAGACTCCGCCGTACAAGTGCGCAGCTCAAGCTTCGTGCTACCGCAAAAGCAAAGCGAGTACCGCTCCCACATCGATGGATGTCCTCAAAGACCGAAGAACTCTGCTCTGGTTAAGAGGCATCTTTTATATCGTACTAGCGATTTGCCGAATGTACACCAATCTTACCATCGCCATCGTCAAGCGCCGGAGATTTCGTCCAAAGGGCGAAGAAGGCACTACTCGCAATGCCCGTTATCGGCACTGTGCGCATTTCATATCTTTCTACTATTATTTTGAATGGATCTGTAACGTCTCATATGGCATTGTGCATGCTGGGTTTTGATGGAACAACATTTTAAGCAAGGGCTGACGTGTCTATGAGACTATTGAGCTATAACATTATTCTTTTCAACCCTTCTTTGAATTTTCGTGAACTTTCACAACAGCATCGATCCAATGAACATCCGTGAGCAATATCTTGTTGTGATAGATCTGTCGGTATACCCGTCCGTGAAATGGGAAGGTATAATCGACGCTGTTAATCGACTGCCCGTAGAAGTCGCGGAACGCTAGTCTACGGTGCGCAAAGATGCAGGTAGGGATGAAAGTGAAGGATGTATGGATCAAGAGAGTAGATTGTATAGAGCTATACCGCGCATCCCCTACGTGGCAAGGGCTAGCAGTGACGTCTAGGTCATCTACTAGCTTACCGGTTGTAGGTTCAGATTCTTGGGTTCGTCCTCTCAATGTTGGACGTGGCCGTATACTTATGCACTGCGAGGTGCCATTTGCGTGATCCGCGCGATACTCAATGCGGTCAGAAGTGACCTATCACTTCTTGATGATACCAATAAGATCAGTCGATATTCGAATTCGTCATTCATCCTTTGAGTCACAACTGTATCGATCACAAAAGCAGCGTTTGTCTATTGCCGCCGAATGAAACAATATTGCCCGTCAAACAAGGCCAAGTCATTTTCTCTCTCCTAACAAGCAGACAAGTAGCTAATAGAACCAGTGCTGAGAGAAGTAGGGATTATCAAACACATCGACTGAGATCCGCGCACATCTCAAAGCCAGATATGGTCCTATAACTGATTTACGCTGTACGCAAATCCAAATCATACTTATGCACTGTAAATTGCTTCATTCCATTGCTCGTGACATGGAAAGTGAGCTCTACACCAATAATAAAGATGACCTGGTACACTGGTATTATCGTGGGGTGAGATTTCTGGCGTACACAGCCCAACAACTTGCTTAAGAAACGCACAGCCCGGGTCTGCAAGCATGATGTGAATGCTGGTTAGGACGCGCTTGCGAAGGTACTAATAATTTCTCCGTCGCTGCCAATTATTTAAATTGCGCTCGCATGATTCCTATTGCCAACTGGACCAGACCAAGAGCACGAAAAGAAGTCTATGGGTTAAGACCTAAGGCATCATGTGATATTGACAGTTTAATGTACAGTTTGGAGGGCCACGTCGAAATTCAAGACGAACACCAGATTATGTGGCACACAGATTGAAGATGTCTCGTGTAAGAGCAAATGAAGATGTCCATGGAACAAAGTGGAATGAGATGTGCACCATTGCAGCATTAGTATATCGGATATTGAAGGAAGATCAGCACAAAATCTTCGACACTAAGCCAAGAGTTGCGGCTAGTCATTTACACAGCACCCTCAGTTACATCGGAATCTTTGTCAGTATTTCTACGACTGATTCTGTGTTTAGCTTTGAAGCTGAGAGGACGTACTGAAGAGGGCACCTGTCAATGTCAAGATGCTGTTAGCGAAACACACATCTTCTTTTAAACCTGTTAGGGACACATAGAACTTGATGATTCGGATCTGATCATCGTATGATGTTTTACAGCATACTGTTCAATTGAGCAAGGGATTACTTAGAGATGGGCCTTCGACAGGCTCGATATTTGTAATGCTGCTCGAACATTGGCCACCACCCAAAGAATCTTCCAGGCTAGGTCTCCGAGAAAACTAAAAGATTATATATAGCTATTTTTCTTTTCAAATTCAATGTTTATCCCTGATATGTCGTTTTTTTACTGCCAGGAATTTAGAGCAGGTTTGCATAAGCCATGCTGGTGGCTGGCGCCAAATTATCGAGTTTATCTTCTTTATTACGGATAGTTATCAACTGAGATATGTAGAGAAGTAGTCTTGATAAAAACAACCGGCCTTTCGAAGTAATCAGGCATGGATTCTTGTGGTTGGCGTCGGCTTCTCAAGAGCATTCTTCCTACATTCTTCCAGAAACCATTAATGACGTCAACACGTAGTCTAAACCCTCGCCCCACCACAACGCAAGTACGCAACCGCTGTCACACTCTGCTTACAAAGAACTTCAAACACAAGAGAATGACATCAGTTGCAGAAGTATAGAAGAAGCAGTCCAGCATCAGCACTTTGTAATCCGCACAATCAACGACCATCATATCACAATGGCACCCAAAATCTTTCTGACTGGCGCAACTGGATATATCGGTGGTGACGCACTCTACGCACTTTACAGTAAGCATCCTGACTATGAGATCGCGACCCTCGTAAGATCCGGTGAGTAAAATTTACAATCTTGAACGTAACCAGAATGCTGACGGCAACTAGAGGAGAAGGGCAAGCCTGTTAAGGATGCCTTCCCCAACATTCGCCTTGTTATTGGCGACCTAGATAACTCCAAAATTCTTGAAGAGGAAGCAGCAAAAGCCGATGTGGTCATTCGTACGTCCTAGACTCCAACTCTTGCGGATTTGTAACTCACGCCTTCTAGACACAGCCGATGCTTCAGACCATGAAGGTGCTGCAAAAGCTATTGCAAAAGGTCTTTCATCTAGCCACTCAAAAGAAAAACCAGGCTTCTGGCTGCACACCGGCGGAGCCGGCATCCTCTGCTGGGAGACCATGCGTGACGATAAGAGGCTTGGTGAGCATTCAGATCGGGAGTACAATGACTACACCGCTGTGCAAGAACTCACTGGTCTTCCCTCCGATGCATTCCACAAGAATGTTGATGACCTGGTGCTCAACGCCGGCTGCGACTCGGTCAAGACAGCAATACTATGCCCACCGACCATTTATGGCCGTGGTAGAGGACCATCGCACACTCGCTCACGTCAAGCCTACGAATTAGCCCATCTGATTCTTACTGGAGGATATATTCCAATTGTCGGCCAAGGCAAGGCGCGATGGAACAATGTTCACGTTGCAGACCTCGCACAACTCTTTGTTCTTCTTACTGAAGCTGCTATTTCAGGCAAATCCGACGCTGAGCTTTGGAATGAGAAAGGTTACTATCTTGTTGAAAATGGTGAACATCTCTGGGCTGATCTTGCTCGTAATATGGGCAAGAAGGCTGTAGAGTTGGGTCTGTTGAAGGGTGAGTTGAAGGAGCAGACTCTAAGCAAAGATAAGGCGATTGAGCAAGCAGGATTTGAGGCGGTGAGCTGGGGCTTTAACAGTAGAGGCAAGGCTGAGAGAGCGAGGAGAGTGGTTGGATGGAAGCCAAGTGCACCGAGTATTGATGATACGCTGGAGGAGATCCTGAGGGACGAAAAGAGCAGGATTGACAAAAAGTAGAACATGTTAAAGAGCCCTGTAGAATGAGAAGAGAAACAAGTATACGTGGAATCAATCATATGTACTATTCAAGATCCTCAGGATATTTAATCACCATCGCTCTCTAGCCTATTGTCTTCACAACTGGCTTTGTGAAACTTACCACACAATGCCGCATACATGACCCACACAGAGACAATAACATCCCAAGGTGCAGTGTGGCAGATAGCGAGTAGTAGTATTATTATATTAACGTCCCGGTACATTTAGCAGTTACCTTTATGTAGATTGTAACCCCTAACGGAGTATTGGAGACGCGCCGGGCGCCAAAGCGAAGGCGGTTCTTGTGTGAGAAACCCCTTAGCAGAGGGGCTTCTTGTAGTCTTCTCCTCCATAAGAGAGGCAGATAGCGAGATGTGCTGAGATAAGTTCATCGATTCGACACCTTAGTTTCCAAAGATGCACATTGATCAGCCAAAACTGATGCACATTCATTCTTTGAACGCCTTTATGTAGGATTCTGTTGTGTCGCTGAAATATTACATGTTCGTGATTGTAATGTCAATCGCATCTCACGGATTGTCTAGAACTGCATTCGCTTTGTATTGTGCCTTTGCTTTACCATAACTATCAATACAATGATCTATCTTGATGCATTAATGTAACAGATGTTGAGAATGCATTCCGTGAGTGACTTGATGCTATCGGGGGAAAGGAGTAGTCGCATGATCCGTGCAAGTGCACCCGTGTAACAGCTTGGACGTGTCTGTATGTAAACACAGTTTTCAGCGCTCATGGATGGTTCCTTAGTAACATACAAACTGTAGCACCACTACCGTTGTGTCTCAGCAGAGCTTTCCATTAGGCAGCCATACTATGATTGTTGGTGCTAGCTTCTCAATAATAGACGTATTCGAAAGAAGCATACGTCAACTTTTGCAGATCTTTGGGCTTCTCCAGCCTAGCTTTTATGTCACTATGGAGAAGGGCAGTCAATTACACCGGATAATACGGTGTAAGCTTCACCGCGGTACGATGTAGTTTCCTCGCGCGCTCGGTGTTATAAGATAAGCGCCGGAAATTGACGGTATATGCCGGAAATTTAGCGTATAAATAGGCCAATCAAAGGCCGGTGGCTGTGGGTGGCTGGTGAAGGAAACTCGCTCCAAGTTCAGCTGCCGCTGAGTCTCATCTTCTCCAATGCATTATCAGCGCTCACACACCACGCATGCAAAGCCGCCCGAAGTAATGTATGGGTACCATCTGGTTGAATCGTATGAACCTTTCTGAATAAAAGAAGTGGTTTGATGGCCATGGAAAGTCATGATATCCGTTGAATGCCAAGAGTGAAGGAGGTGGCAAGAACGTCAAGAAGCAGATCTGACAAGCGGCTTTTATCGGGACTGGAGTTTCCGGTGTGATTTACACCAGAAAGTAGCTGGTATTAAATACACCGGACCAGTTTGGTGTAATTAGTATCGAAAAATGTAGTTCCTGTAGGAACAAAGTGATTGTTAAGACCGTACCAGGCCGCTATGCGGCACGTAGTTCTAATTTAGAGACTTAATTGTCATTTTCTGGAGACGGTTGAGAATGGACTCGCCACGTTTGTTGCCACAAACCATGCCTCAGGCCAGCTTTCCAAACTATTGGCAGCACAGGAGAGTACGCACATACATAGAAGCACAGGCACGCTCTGATACGGCCGCTGTATGGCCTTGCGACTACAATTCTGACGTGTATATCAGCTTCGTCTACCCCGCCTGAAGCCTGATACGATGCTCTCACTACACTAAGAACATGACAATGAACGCCAGCCTTAGTTCGGGAAATCAACTGACAGCCATGGCTCTGTGATGCAACAACACAGTGCGATCCGTCTTTTTCGTACTTTTCTTGGCTAATCTGTAGAATACGCAACTCATACGAGCCGACTACCACATCCTCGAATTACTAGGCTGCCACGATAACCCTCCTGTATCTCGTTCATTATATAGGCAGTTGCCGCATATTCGCCCGGAGTGATGCGTCTTTTAAAGTACGGAGAAGACGGCGACCTTACTATCGCCGAATTTAGCGAAAACACAACTCCTCCTTATGCAATACTGTCCCACAGATGGGGAAACAAAACAGAGGAGGTGACCTTTGAAGACCTGTCAAATGGTACTGGCAAGGATAAGCCAGGCTATTGGAAGATTCGCTTCTGCGGAGAGCAGGCACGGCAGAATGGCTTGCAATACTTCTGGATCGATACTTGTTGTATCAATAAGTCAAATAAGGCTGAATACTCTTCAGCTATCCGGTCTATGTTTCGCTGGTACCGTAACGCGGCTCGATGTTACGTCTACCTGGTAGATGTGTCTGTTCCACCTCACAGGGCCAATCGAGAAGTACACCCGCCGCTATGGGAGCCAGACTTCCGTAAAAGCGAATGGTTTACACGTGGCTGGACACTTCAGGAGCTTCTTGCACCTAGCTCAGTAGAGTTTTTTGCAGATAAAGGGGAAAGAATAGGTGACAAGTTGTCGCTTGTACAGCAGATCTATGAAGTTACAGGTATTCCGCGCCGAGCGCTGCAAGGAGCCCGTTTATCTCGGTTTAGCATCAGAGATCGGTTACGGTGGAGTGAGTACCGACAAACAACACGTCCAGAAGATAAGGCGTACTCGTTGCTAGGTATTGTCGGTGTTGACCTAGCGCCTTGCTATGGTGAAGGTGCAGAGGGAGCGTTTAGGCGGCTCCATCATGAGATCAGGAAGCTAGAAAGTTGCATTCGAGACATACGTGGTACAGACCCCTGCGATGACAAGGTCCGGATCGAAGCTACTAAGGGTGGCTTGTTGAAGGACTCATACCGGTGGGCGCTCCACAACAAGAGCTTTCAGCAATGGTATAATGGATCACAAAACCGATTGCTATGGATCAAAGGTGACCCTGGCAAGGGTAAGACGATGCTGCTCTGCGGCATCATTGATGAGTTGCAGAATTGGTTACCTGAGACTGATCTTGTCTCCTACTTCTTCTGCCAGGCCACCGACTCGCGCATCAACAGTGCCACAGCTGTGCTACGCGGACTCTTGTACATGCTCGTCAGTCAGCAACCATCGCTTGTCTCGCATGTTCGAGAGAAGTACGATCTTGCTGGAAAATCGTTATTCGAGGACGCAAATTCCTGGATTGCCTTGACTGGGATTCTTGCAAACATGTTGCACGACTCAAGCTTAAACGCCACTTATCTAATTATCGACGCGCTAGACGAGTGCATTACTGGCTTGCCAAAACTGCTTGATTTTATTGCAAAGCAGTTGTCTGCGTCTACCAATGCCAAATGGATTGTTTCCAGCCGTAATTGCCCAAATATTGAAGAACAGCTAGAGCAGGCAGGGGACAAGGTAAGGCTGAGCCTTGAGCTAAATGCAAAGTCTGTCTCGGCGGCTGTCAGCGTCTTCATCCAGCAAAAAGTGTCCCAGCTAGCAGAAAGGAAGAAATACGACGCACCAACCTATAATATGGTGCTGGCGCATTTGACATCCAATGCAAACGATACCTTCCTCTGGGTAGCGTTAGTATGCCAAGCCCTTCATGTGACGGCGAAGCGAAACGTCCGAATGAAGCTAAAGTCGTTCCCGCCTGGGTTAGATGCTTTATACGAACAGACGATGCATCGGATTAGCAAATCAGACGATGCTGAGATTTGCAAACATATACTGGCTTCGATTGCGCTCGTGTACCGGCCCATTACGCTACAGGAGCTATTGGCTCTTACCGACCAGCTCGAAGGCATAGCCAACGAAGAGCTGCTGGAGATCATCGGCATCTGTGGTTCATTCCTTACCTTGCGAGGCGATATTGTTTACTTTGTACATCAATCAGCCCAGGACTTCCTTCTCAACAAGGCAGTCGAAACAGTATTTCCGTCAGGACCAGAGGTTGTCCACCATGCTATCTTTACCAAATCACTCCAGGTTATGACTAAGAACCTGCAACGGGACATGTATGGCCTACAAGCATTGGGGTTTCCTGCTACCGAGATCACACAGCCAGACCCTGACCCGTTAGCTTCGTCACGCTACTCATGTGCTCATTGGGTTGACCATCTATCCGATTCAGATCCTGTATCTTCAGTGGTTTACGCTGGAGATTTTCATTATAGGGGCATCATTGATGTGTTCCTGAGGCAGAACTATTTGTATTGGCTAGAAGCTCTTAGTCTGTGTAAAAGCATGCCGAAGGGCATACTCGCTCTAACAAAACTAAAATTGATGACTGAGGTATGTGTTCAATATAAGTTATAGATCTGAGCTATTTGCGTGCTAACAGAAACTAGAGAATATGTGAGGAGGCGACTCCATTTACAGCACTCGTTCAGGATGCCTACCGATTTGCTATGTACCATACGAGAGCAATAGAGAGCAGTCCTCTTCAGGTGTACGCATCTGCGATGTTATTCAGTCCAAAAGAGAGCTTAGTGAGAAAGCTATTTCAGCGAGAAGAGCCAGGATGGATAGAAATCAGGTCAGCCGTGAGCAATAAATGGAGCGCGTGCTTGCAGACTCTCGAAGACCACAGCCATTGTGTCATGTCAGCAACCTTCTCGCACGACTCGATCAAGTTGGCATCGGCGTCCGAAGACAAGACCATCAAGATCTGGGACACGAGCAATGGCGTGTGCTTGCAGACGCTCAAAGGCCATAGCCACTCTGTCATATCAGTAGCCTTCTCGCACGACTCAACCAAGCTGGCATCGACATCATGGGATAAGTCCATTAAGATCTGGGACTCGAGCAATGGTACATGCTTACGGACGCTCGAAAGCCATAGCCACTCAGTCACATCAGTAGTTTTCTCGCGCAACTCCACCAGGCTGGCATCGGCTTCATGGGACAAAACCATCAAGATCTGGGACGCGAGTAGTGGTGTGTGTTTGCGGACGCTCGAAGGCCATAGCCAATCAGTCACGTCAATAGCCTTCTCGCACGACTCAACCAGGCTAGCATCGGCGTCATGGGACAAGACCATCAAGATCTGGGACGCAAACAGAGCTACTTGCTTGCAGACACTCAAAGGCCATAGTGACTCTATCAGGTCAGTAGCCTTCTCGCATAATTCGACCAGGCTAGCATCGGCGTCGTGGGACAAGACCATTAAAATCTGGAACGCAAGCAGTGGCGCATGCTTGCAGACGCTCGAGGGCCATAGCCACTCTGTCACATCAGTAGCCTTCTCGCACAACTCAACTAAGCTGGCATCGGCATCCGGAGACAAGACCATCAAAATCTGGGATGCGAGTAGTGGCGTGTGTTTGCAGATGCTCGAAGACCACAGCGACTCTGTCACATCAATAGCCTTCTCGTACGACTCAACCAGGCTAGCATCGGCGTCCAGAGACAAGACCATCAAGATCTGGAACTTGAGCAGTGGACCGTATCTACGGGCACTCGAAGGTCACAGCGATTCTGTCATATCAGTAGCCTTCTCGCACGACTCGACCAAGCTAGCATCGGCGTCACAGGACAAGACCATCAAGATCTGGAACGTGAGCAGTGGCACGCGCGTACAGACGCTTGAAGGCCATAGCCACTCTATCATGTCAGTAGCCTTCTCGCACGACTCGACTAAGCTGGCATCGGCGTCATGGGACAAGACCGTCAAGATCTGGGGCGTGAGCAGTGGGGAGTGTTTATGGACGCTCGAAGGCCACAGTGACTATGTCATGTCAGTGGCCTTCTCGCACGACTCTACTAAGCTGGCATCAGCTTCATGGGACAAGACCATCAAGATCTGGAACGCGAGAAGCGGCACGTACTTGCAGACGCTCAAGGGCCACAGCGACTATGTCATGTCAGTGGCCTTCTCGCACGACTCGACCAGGCTCGCATCAGCGTCACGGGACAAGACCATAAAGATTTGGGACGCGAGCAAGGATGCGTGCTTGCAGACGCTCGAAGGCCACAGTGACTATGTCATATCAGTAGCCTTCTCGCATGACTCGACTAAGCTGGCATCGGCTTCATGGGACAAGACCATCAAGATCTGGGACGCGAGCAGTGGCGCGTGTTTGCAGGTACTCGAGAGCTATAGCAATGAGGTCGGATTTGATTCCACTAGCCCATACCTACACACTGACATTGGTCTCGTCGCTATCGTTAATTCGCAGCATTCCTGTGGTTTTATGACCGACCCCCAGAAACCCGTCTATTATGGTATTGGCATAAGCTCAGATCGCACCTGGATTACTTATAATACTCAAAAGCTTTTATGGCTTCCATCAGAATATAGACCAGTGAGCTCAGCTACGTTGGGCAGATGCGTTGGTATAGGTGCGGGGTCCGGAAGGGTATTAATATGCAGCCTTGCGTGATGTTTCTACTCAGTGCAGCAGCAACAACAACTTTGCGCTCGGCATGTATCAAGCTTGTTCCTGTATTTCTTGGTCTCTTCATGTTCCTTTTGATCATAATTCATAGAGAGACGGGGACACGTGTATACATGTCAATTCTTTGACATACCGAGACTTTGAGAACTTCTCTAGGACGTCGTTAAAAGCGCATGTGGTGATCTACCGCTTCAGTCCACAGAGTTCTCTGCACACATCCAGGACAGTTCTCGTACTATCAATCAGCCAGATTTATGTGATCAGCACGATTGATGGTACGCCAGTCCTCGTATTTCGACACAAGGGTTCAATATGTTTACATGAGACGAGAGTGCAAGATACTTGGGTAGCTTCTGATCCGCGATAACAAGCTCTCCGGACGCCTACAACCAATGCGACGACGGCAAGAACAGGAGGATTAATTTCTTTAGTCAAAATGGTGTATTGGGTGATATGTGGTCCAAGTGAACGCTATATACAGAGATATTTACAGAGACCTGCAATCATCGCTATGATATCATGTGTCATACAAACCATACTGCATGACCATAAGAAGTCACTGGCGAAGTTAGGTAAGTAATTGGACATTCTCTAGTTATCAGAATTAGTGGTCCTTGGAAAAGCGAAGGTGAGTAGCTGTGAGAATCTCAAGGAGGCACGAGCAAAGCACGCTTCGAAAGAGAACAACAGAGAAGGGCAAGGGCAATGAAAAACAATTTGCGATCGGACGTGTGGTTTGCCAGAGACGAAATCATCAGCACTGAAGAAGCAAGCAGCCGGAGTGATTAAGTGAATGAACGAAGTGCTAGAGCCAGCAAAGGTTTCAGTGACGCCATGAAATACCCCATCCGCGCGAATGTACCAGAAAATTATTGGTGAAATCGCTCAAAAGGCGGCAGTAATTCATGTTCAAAGTTACACAAGTCTAACGTAAAACAATAGCAAAGACTCAGATTAGAGGGCAACTAATGTTGTCCTGGAACTTAGCTAGCGATGATTGGTGTTACTCGCCAACACACCAGTCATCGACACAGCTACGGTCAGGCTCAAAAACCATGGACTTGACAGATGCGATGGAACAAGTTCATTGCATAGTGATGATCACGTAGGACTCATCCAACTGTTTTGAGTTAGCTAAAAAAACAAAAATCACCGTCAGGACTTTTGTTTTATCACAAGTGACAATGTTTACAATGCCGGACCAGGTTCGGAGCGTTATCGAACCATGGTATAAGATCCCAAGTGTACAAACAAACTTGAATTCAAGGTTAGTTAGCTGCACCTTCCAACGCGTTCAAAAAGGTGCCCTAGGCTCTCGAACAGCTTTTGAGCATCGGTGGTAGGTAGCATCGAAGACTAGAAGGCAAGGGTTCGACTTTTCGGTGTTCGGGCCAAACGGCAGAGGATCAGCCTATTTCAGATAAATTCAATCAATGAAACCATCCTTTTTCGGGGTGAATTGCGGTTTGCATACTGTACACCCGGCTTTGCAGCGTTGCGGCACAGCACACTGAGACACCTTATCATCAATTTCCCAACGCAATATCGTTACGCGACATCGAGCCAATATGCGTTGTACATCAATATGCCAGCAATATTTTTGAGAAGCATTGCCTTTTTTATTTACCGCTATGAGCTACTCCGTATGTCAAGAAACCATCAACTGTTACTTGTTGGGTTGTTTTATGCACCACCTTTCTCCGCTAGCACTTTTTATGCCTATCCGAGCAAATATACAGATTATAGCCTTCACAGCATGGTAAGCAAAAAATATTCTGCAGACCAGCTATCTTTTATTCATACCATTCACGTGGTGAGGGGTATCTGCGAAGGTCTTGGACTAATAAGGCCTAGGAACAGATCCAGCTCAACTCGCACAAGAGACTAAAAGTGATGCCTGCATATTGGAATAGCTTTGCAGTATTATGGAGTGAGTATGGAATTTCCATCATTGAGGCTCCTGGCCAATACTGACACCAATCATGTCGGCGACAGTTTTCCTTCTGTCACCATCACAAATGTATCGAGACTTCCATAAGAGTATGCGGACAAATGAAAGACATCGAATCTTCTGGGTTAAGGGATTTGACACCGTGAGAAGCTTAGGTTTGGATACACGGGCTACCCGAAGGCGAATCATCAATGACGAACGACTGCTGAAGCAATGCGTTGGGAACTGGATGCGCAGAACCATAGGCGAGCCTTTAAACAACTTCACTATTGTTCAAACGGGACTTTTTTTTGATAAATGGGCACAAAACCGCCAGGCGTGCCATATCGTCTTTACCAATCCTTAGTTGCTGTTCTACCTTATCATCACAGGATTCGCGCTATGCCTATTTCAGATGAACCCTTATCATGACCAGGGCTTCTGTCCACTACTCTCCAGACGATCTCTCCTGGGCCAATTCCCGCCTGTGGCGTGAGATACTTGGCTTGATTCTTGCCCCTGTCCGACGCTATTAGCCCCTTTGTTCTTTCCTACATGTTCTAGTTCCTTTCACCAAATCTAAGCACAATCCTTCGGCAACGCAGGTTCGGCTTCAATATCCGACATGGAAGCCAAAGGCTGGCTGCTTATCAGTGCCAAGTAAAGCGTTCTGTAAAGAGATGGGGGCGTAGCTTGGTCGTGAGAGATGGGAATACTAACCCGGAAGAATTCCTTCCATCATGTTGCTAAGGGAAATTATCGGGAAAGGATGGAAGTCCTAAGACGTTTATATGAGTTAAGCGGCCCCCTTGTAGACTTTGATCTTTTCTTCAACAATATTGTTCCAGTCAAGGGCAGCTGAATAGAGCAGCTTCGACGAGATGGAAGCTCCAGTAGCAGTGTGTATACCCTGCTACTTGCAATATGATTACTTGGCTTTGAAGCCAACACACTGACACAACTAAAGCCCGAATTCGATGACACGAAGCCAAATGGCGGTAATCCCGACGTTGAAAATGTCAATACTCAGTATCAGGGACTTGAGTACCATTACCTCTACCTGATAATAATGGCATTTCTGGTTTGGCTCATTATCCCTGGTATCTCATTTCTGTATGCAGGCCTTGCACGCCGCAAGTCTGCACTGTCTCTTTTATTTCAGTCTCTTGCGGTTATGGGAGTGTAAGTGAAAGCCTTTACTCCACTCGAAGACACACTAACCTCAGCTCCAGTGTCTGTTTCCAGTGGCTTTTCTGGGGATACTCCCTCGCGTACTCGCGTACCGCTAGTCCTTTTATCGGTAACATGGATTATTTTGGCTTGAAAAACGTCATGTCTGCTCCATCACCTGGCTCAGCACTGCTTCCTGAGATTGTGTTTTGCTTCTACCAGATGCTCTTCTGCGCTGTCACTGTACAGCTGGTTATCGGTGGGTCCTTCGAACGCGGTCGTATCTTGCCTTCCATGATATTCGCTTTCTTCTGGGCTACTATTGTGTATTGTCCCGTCGCTTGCTGGACATGGAATTCAAACGGTTGGCTTTTCAATCTCCCCAGTCTCGACTTTGCGGTAAGGAAATGATGCAATGTGTGTTGAAGTCTAAACAATTACTCACTCTCGACAGGGTGGAGGTCCGGTTCACATTGCTTCCGGCTGGTCCGCTCTCGCCTATGCCTTTGTACTCGGAAAACGCCTACCGAAAGGTGAAAAGATTCACAGCCGCGCCCACAACCCCACTCTTGTATTCATCGGCACCGTGTTCATCTGGTTCGGATGGTACGGCTTCAATGGTGGTTCTGCTTTGAACGGTACAATCCGGTCTATGCTAGCTGCTTTCAACACAAACACTGCTGCGTGCTTCGGTGTTCTTGGCTGGGTTGTCGTTGACTACATCCGTACCAGGGGCCACTTTTCCGTCGTTGGTGCTTGCTCAGGCGCTATAGCTGGCCTCGTTGGCATCACTCCGGCAGCTGGATATGTCTCGGTCTGGATCGCTGCATTGATCGGCTTCCTTACTGGTGTCATCTGTTCTCTTTGTCATAATCTCGATAAATGGATCAAGATTGACGAAGGTATGGATGTCTTCAAGCTCCACGGAATTGGCGGCATGGTTGGCTCATTCTTGACTGGCATTTTTGCACAGTCTTGGGTGTACGACCTCGACGGCATGGGCCCATATGACGCGCTTGGTGCTATGGATGGCAATGGTATCCAGGTTGGCTACCAGCTTGCCGAGATCTGTGCTATTGCTTCTTACTCATTCACGGTCTCTTGCATCCTTCTGTATGCCCTCAAGTTCATTCCTTTCCTGCACTTGCGTGTGAGTGAGGAGGCTGAGATGATGGGACTTGACCTGGACCAGTTCTTTGAAGAGGAGATTGGTGACTGGAGCATGATGTACCAAAACGAATACAATGCCAACATGGGCAGTGCAAGCAGTCATGTCAATCATGAGTCTGCTAAGCCAAAGGATTAGACGAGGAGGTATGAAGGATCCACCGCTTATAGCACTTTAGCATAGCCAAGATGACTGATAGCTCACGCATGGAAGCGAACCGCATGATCGTTTGCCAACGCACATAGCTTACCCTTGTGAGACAGCGTCGCCACAATGCGACCAGTAATTCACGTTCGAATTTGAAGACTAGACTATGTAACTGTAATGTACAACGGTTAGGATAATACGCGATACCGCGAATTTTCTCTGTATTGGATACTATATATACCTGTTCAACAATCACGTTCTCTTCGAAAACAAGTCGGTGCTGTCATTAATCCTGCGCGCTTTTCCCTCTCAAGCCTAGTGCGGGACGGGGGTGTAAAGCGCTGCTTCTTCTATCTCTACCAACTCTCAACTACTGTCGTACGCTATCACGGTCTCATAAGCAAAATTCATCGTGCCAAGGGTCTCGCGATCATTTGGTGTTGCTTTCGTTTATGCAAGAGCGTTACAGTAGCATTGCAACGATACAAATAGAGTGCCGAGCACGACTTACGTGCGGCTGAACAACTCTCTCGTCTGTAGCTTCCCTTTCAGATCATTAGAGCCAAGAGCCCGCATTACGCCCTTCTCATAAAAATCTTATGCTCACGCGCTTTAAGGTTGTGGGTGCCAGTCGATTCCAGGGGTTGATTTATACAGGCACTGTTCCCTAAGGTCTCCTTGAATGGTGAGGGGAGTTAACCACTCAAACCAAAAGGAAAACAACTCAATATACAACATAATAACCACACTTGATTCGAAAAGTCTAACCCTCCTAACCTTATAAAAATGCCTTTTGGGCCCTTTGCTCTTCAATGGCGCGCTCCCTCGCCTAACCCACCAAAGCCCTCCACTGTTCTTCCGGAAGGTATCACGCGTCGCTACGTCTCAACACTCTCTGGTCCGCTCGAACTCCTGTCCGCTATTCCGACCGATGTAAGTTCCTCGAAACCACCTCTTTTCTTCGCTCATGGTGGCTTCGGTTGTGCATCCGTTTGGCTCTCCTACATGTCCTATTTCTCCTCCCACGGCTACCCTTGCTACGCAATCAGCTACCGCGGGCACGGGAATAGTTGGTATCCTGGGTTTTGGAGTATGTATTTCACAAGCCTTGGAACGATGGCTAAGGATTTGATCGCGGGTGTGAGGGAGGTGGAGAGGTTGGAAACGGAGCGCAGAGGCACCAAGGAAAACATTCAGGTCGTTTTGATTGCTCATTCTGCGGGAGGTGCATTGAGTCAGTACGTGCTAAGTAGAGGATTGATCAGAGTGCAAGGGTTTTGCATGCTGGCAGCTGTGCCAGGGTTTGGCTCGTAGGTGTTTATCCTTATACCGAGTATTGGAGAAACAAGTTAGAGGCTGACCGTTGAGCAGTTGGTCTGTCTATAAGTTCTGGAGCCTGACGGCACCGATACATTTCCCCTACCGGCTCTTCCATCCGCGTTACATACTCGCCACAACACAGCAAGTGCACGATGCTTTCTTCACTGCATCGACACCAACGCGTGTGGTCAAGGAACTCGAGGCGATACTGAGTCCCTATGAGTCTATGCTCTGGCCGATGCAGGCCCTATTTCGGTTCGTCACTGGCCAAGATGTAATTTCCTCAATTGAGGGCTGGGCACTACGAAAATCTTTGGTATCTGAAGAGTTTGCTGGGATCACGCCGAGATTTCTAGTAATGGCGAGCGAGAACGATGTGCTGTGTACACCGAGTATCCTTAAGGATACGGCAGATCGATATCGCACAGCATTTCAATATTGTGTGAGATTGAAGAAGTTAGACGGTATTTCTGAGAACGATATGCTGGCAGCGGATGGAGAAAATAATAAATGCAACGGTGTGAGCTTCAAAGTTGTGAAAGGGCTGGGTCATCATCTGCAGAATCATGTTGAGTGGCAAAGAGGTGCGGCAGAGATTCTAAGATGGACTCAAGAGCTCTAAGAACTGATATCACCTAGGTAGAGAGCAAAAGCAGGCACAACACCCTTTCCTATCGCTGTGGCGGAGTGGCGGCATTGTTGAGATTTTCAAAACAACACGTTTTTGGCTTCTTGGGATTTGAATTTAGTTCATCTTTTCTCACTTCTGATAGTGCTAACATTGATCCTCATATATTAAGTCCTCCTTTTTCCTGATTCCCACACTAGAAGCCAACGGTGTCCTGTCTTACCCTTTGCCCAAACTCCAAAGTAGATCTCATGACAGGCCCTTCTCCTTAGATTTCCCTTCCCTTGCCCATGTAAACCGAATACCATATCTTGTTTCAACGGTGAACCCAACAATTAAAGCCTCTTCTTTCCATAGTCGATATCGCACATAGTAGAGGGTATGTAGTGCATATGAATAGAAGAGAAGTTTACTCACACTCACATAATCATGCAGCAGATAGCATGACCGTTAAAACCAATAGACCAGTTGTCCAGAAAGACGGACTGAAGGCCAGTTCTGAGCCACCTGAAGATATACTTGATCCACCCGAAGGAAACTTCCAGTGATTTGTTGCAGATACAGATTTTGTGATGGGCGTGTGGAGACTTGAAATTGATGGGACCACAAAATCAGTGGGCGTCGGCGAAGGGGCAGAGTCTATGCCCGAGTTGCTGTTTTGTGGCGGATAAACATCAGTCTCAAAAGTGAGAGATGATACCGATGGAACATATACTGTCGAACTTGTGATAAGGTTCCAACTTCCATATGATGTAACCGAATACATTGAGCCAGACATCGGGGGCATAACTGTATACCCAAATCCTCGAGAAGTCGTGACGGAAGAATAAATCTTTGTGATTGTGGATGAAGGCTTGACCGTATTTGCATATCCTGGAAACGTGGTAACAGAGGTGAATATTTCAGTAGCTGTGTATGAAGGTACGGCTGTGTACTCGTTCTCCAGGGACGGTATGGCAGACGCGTATATTTTAGTGGCTGTGGATGAATAGGGAGCCATGTGATCATCTTCCAAGCACGTAGTAAGAGTGTATATCCTGGTAACTGCGGATGAAGGCACGACTGTGCTCTCATACACTAAAGATGAAGGCAAAGTCGTGTGCTCATGCTCCTGAGACGTCGTAAAAGGTGCATACATTTCAGTGACTGTTGACGAAGGCACGTCTGTGTACTCATGTTCTGGACGCGGTGTGACAGAGTCA
This sequence comes from Leptosphaerulina australis, assembly GCA_026120165.1. Taxonomy (NCBI): domain Eukaryota; kingdom Fungi; phylum Ascomycota; class Dothideomycetes; order Pleosporales; family Didymellaceae; genus Leptosphaerulina; species Leptosphaerulina australis. Next base: position 25,927 of record JALRMI010000112.1, read on the forward strand.
TACACCTCGGTGGTTGTGGATGAAGGAACAGATATGTACTCATACTCTGGAGATGATGCTACAGGTGTGTATGTCCAGGTGGCTGTAAATGAAGGGGCAGTTGTGTACGAATTTTCTGGACACGGTGTAAAAGAGTCGTATACCTCAGTGGTTGTTGGTGAAGGTATGGCCGTGTACTCATGCTCTGGAGATGACGCGAGAGGAGTGTATATCCTAGTGACTGTGGATGAAGATGCCGCCGTGTACTCATAATCTGCCGACACTGTGACAGGGTTGTATGCTTTGGAGGCTGTAGATGAAGGCATGGCTGCGTACTCATCTTCTAAAGATGTCAACCCCGGGGTGTACCCTTCAGTGACCGTGGATGAAGGCACAGCCGTATACTCTGTCTCTAGGGATGCTACAGAATACGTGCGTATTATAGTGACTGTTGATGAAGCTATGCCTGTATACCCATACTCTGAGGACACTGTGGAATATGTGTATGTCCGAGCGGCTGTAGATGAAGACGCAGCGGTGTACTCATCTTCTAGAGAAACCGTGGCAAAAGGGTATGTTTCGGTAACCGTAGAGGAAGACATGGCGCTGAAATCATGTTCATGAGATGTCGTGGTGGAATTGTATGCTTTGGTGACCACAGAGGAAGGTACGACAGTAAATTCATGTTCAGAAGATGTTGTGACAGAAGTGTACATCTTGGTGACGGAGGATAAAGTTATGTCTGTGTACTCACCTCCTGAATACATTGTAGCAGAGATACGTACCTCAATAGGCGTAGAAGAAAATGCGGTCGTGAGCTCCTCCTCTGCAGGTACCATGGTAGAGTTGTATGTCTTAGTGACCGTGAAGGAAGGTACGATCGTGTATTCGTGTTCTGGTGATGCCATGATAGAGGTGTATACCTTAGTGGATGTGAGTGAGGGCATGGCCGTGTAGCCATCTTTCGAAGATGTTGCGGTAGAGTTGTATGTCTTCGTAATCGTGGGTGAAGGCATGGCCGTATAACCATTTCCTGGAAAACTTGCGGTAGAGTTGTATGCTTTCGTGATCGTCCATGAAGGCATGGCCGTGTAACCACCTGAAGATTTCGCAGTAGAGTTGTACGCCTTCGTAATCGTCCATGAAGGCATGGCCGTGTAA